>MCJB01039619.1:22461-115626 GCA_002018475.1 Nicotiana obtusifolia | reverse complement strand
AGAGGGAGGTGGCGATTGGCGCCGGACTTGAATCTTTTCTCTTATACTAGTAATACTTTTCTTAAGCATACCCATATTAACATAGGGAAAGAGGCCAAGGAACCGCAACAATAAGGTGAATTGAAAAATTAAGTTCTCCTTTGGTATGAGGGATAGGGATAATTAATCTACGTATTAAATTTGAGATGAGTTTATCTCACGTTTGGTTGGGATACAATCGTGGTATAACTAATCTCGAAATTAGTTATTTCGGAATTGTCGTATTTTTTTGACCCCATGGGAGAATGAGAGAGAGAGAGAGAGAAACCTAAAATCGCTTGGCGGATGAGAGTAAATTGTGAAAACTAACGCGGCTTTTTCATTATCGGGGGAGGGGGTGACGACTGATGCGGGACTTGAATTTTTTCTTTTTTACAAGTAGTACTTTTCTTAGGCATACCCTTATTAACAGAGGGAAATAGGGCTGGGAACCGCACCAACATAATGAATTGGACAATTAAGGGCTCCTTTAATATGAGGAATACGGATAATTAATCCAGGTATTAAATTGAGATGAGTTTATCTCTCGTTTTGTTGGGATACAATCGTGGGATAACTAATCTCGAAATTAGTTATTTCGTGATTGTAGTATTTTTTTAACTATATGGAAGGATGAGAGAGAGAGAGGAACCTGAAATCGCCTGATGAATGAGAGGGAATTGTGAAAGCTAACGCGGATTTTCTATTTTTGGATGAAGGGGTGGCGACTGGTGCGGGACTTGTATTTTTTCTCTTTTAATAGTAGTACTTTTCTTAGGCATACCCTTGTTAACAAATAGAGGGAAATAGGGCAGGGAATCACACCAATAAGGTGAATTGGACAATTAAGGGCTCCTTTGGTACGAGAGATAAGGATAATTAATCTAAGGATTAAATTTATGATGAGTTTATGTCGCCTTTGGTTGGGTTAAAATTGTGGTATAACTAATATCGATTATAGGATTTTTTAACCCTATGGAAGGATGGAATAACTAATCCCGGAATAATTAATCATGGGATAACTTGTTTCTCAACCAAACGACTCCTTAAATTGTTGCTTTATTTGTTTCTTTTCCCTTCTTCTTTATATATATTTCTTCTTTAGGTGTAATAATTATTTGTTCCAATTGTGTATTTGTACTTGCCGGGTTATAATTTATTTATAAGATTTGAAAATTTGGTTATTTAGAAGAGTGATTACAAATTATCAATCCGAGATTTGTTTACTTTAGTCAGAGAAGTGTGTTCTGCCCTTACATCGTAAAAGTCAGGGTTAAGTTATAGAACTAGATACGTATGAGAAAGAGAGGAGAGCAGAACTTTACTTCTCTGCTGAGGCATAAGCAATAGCAAACAATCTCTAACTAAGTAGTTTAAGTGGTCCGTTGTCTAACATCTTCCACATCTTGTTCGTATTCGGTGACCTTCGCTGAGGTTTTTGATCTACTTCCAAAACCTAAATCCATCTTTTTAAATGGCTAATACTTAAATTAGGTCTTAAAAAAAAAGTTATCCATAGTGATAGTTGAAAATGTTTTTTTTCAATGATAAATAATAACGAATTAACGATGTGATAAAAGAAAAGGAGATGATCTTTTAATTATTATTAATCAAATACAATAGGCAAATTACTACTTTATTATAAAAATAATAAGAACCAAACAAGTCATGGAGTTGTTATTTTAATATGGTCTAACAATTAAAAAGTTGTGGTGGAGTGGTATTCATCCTTAACCAGATATCTCGAGTATGTGCCATAAGAATATTATTACTTTTGGTAAAGCGCTTTACTTCCACAGTAGGACTTCTCGGCACAAATTCGAATTCGTTAAATCCAAAACAATTAGCGAACAATGAGTGAAAAACTAAAAAAAAAAATGCGGTCTAACATAAAGAGAAGATTTGTATATATTGTACAACTTACTTCTTTTTTTAAGTTAATTAAATTTGATAGTGTGAAAAAAAATTGTGTATACAATGAATATACTTTTTCATTTTTGTGCTGTTTTTGTTTATTTATTTATTTTGTTATGTATGCTTATTGTGCCACATGGACAATAAAGATTCCTATATACAATCAACTTGCTATGGATTGAGGCGTTGTCAATATAGTAGTAGTAATATTTGTTTTTGTATACCCATTCATCTACAAAATGTACCTTGTTAGACCTTCATGAAATTAGAGATGTGTGTATATTCTACACATTACATTGGGAAAAAAACAACTTAGCTTCAAGACCTCAGAAAAATGTGTTGTCTCTTGTATTTGAGCTTTGAGGGATTAGAAGGAAAGAAAAATTTTGAGACTCGTGCACATGAAAAAGGCAATTTACCTAATTTCGAGAATGTAATAGAACTCTTCTATTGCATTCTATGTGGAAAGACCATCTGAAGTTCTGAACTTCCATAAATTTCTGACACCTAATAATGATATTTTACACTATTAGAAAAGAGCAGAATTACTGAAACACATCATCTATCCCACTACCATTCTTGTGAATCTTTAGTCGAGTCTTGGCGTGTAAGTATACCAGCAATGGTATAAAGAAGATATCCGACAAGCAAGCAAAAAGGGAAATCCAGTAATAAATTTACACCATTGTCCATTAACATGCCAAATGCAGCAAGAAAATATCAGATGGTTGATTGCAGTGGCAAAAGCTAACCGTCTGACTGTCAAATACAGATTTAAACGTTATGAACCATTTTTCGTACATTTATACAGGTTTCCACCTCGAAACAAATTGTTTCCCGATAAATTCACGAAAAAGTGGTTGGATCAGTCACTTCCTTTTGGGCACTAAACCTTTAGAAAATCGAGCATGCATGTTCAAGTTATTTGCTATTTTAAAGATGATTTTCCAAGATGATATTACACAAATGAATTGAAAAAGGGAATTAACTGATCTTCAAAGCCAAATGCAGTACAGGTTATATATCCCAGCTAAACCACTCTGCCATATGTGTGCTCCATTTCAAATTCCTTTCCAACTCATGTAACAATTAATGCTCTTGTCAATATGTTTTTTCACAAAGAATACAACATCTAAACCATCCTATGAATCCAGACGAAAGGCAAATCTTTTCAAATCAAAACTTCCTTAAAGTTAAACATTTTCCTACAGCTGCGCGAGCACCCAGCCAACCAGAGCAAAATGACCAGGTCTAAAAAGCCATGCGCCCTGCAAGTCTGCTTTCGGATATTCTTCTGTCTATTGCCGCATCTATTGAAGTCATCTGAAAGAAGGAACCAGACAGGAAATTTTAGGATAGAAACTCAAAGGTTATCACGATGTATGAGTCAAAAAACATAGCCTGCTTTTTCTGAACTTGGCAAAAGAATCTGACCTGGGCCAAATTTGAACCACTGTTCGACCATAAATATCTATAAAATAATCAAAGTAATTTGCAAATATCTGTAGAGTCTATGCTTGCTCGCCCAAACCCAACTCAATTTAAGGTCAAAGTAAAGCTCAAGGAGAACATGTAACTACACGCTGTTTGTGTGATGCTAGTTGGAGATTCCTTGAGTGGGTGGCAGCATAGTAGTCAGAAATGCCATTACTTTAACTACCAGCAAAAGATGATGAAGATACATACTTGAATCTTTGATGACCATAAAACTGTTGGGATTGCTTGCCAACCGGAGAATGGCCAAGAGAAGATAAAGAAGCCCATCAATTAATGGGGTTGAAACATTCAGTATAATTGATGGTTATCAGATTCTCATGCAAGAGTACTAGCTATTTTCAACAAGATGAAGGAGAAGGGAAAGACTTACAAATTTGCTTTACGAATATGAAAGAATAGTAAACAACTGAATCTGAGAAATGAAACTAAAACAAACCATCTGGACAAATTTATAACTGAAGGCCATATCCATAGCCATAGGAAGGAATACTAGTATTAGGTAATTAACACTTACCTGGCTAGTCTCATCATGCACCTGATACTTTGGTAAGGACATTCTTCTTTCCTCCTGCAAATATTTCACATCCACACTTAGTATGACAAATTAACTCTAAGACATTAATTACATTAATTAAAACGGAAAGACTACTGACCATGGACATGGCCTCATCATCCCAAACTAAGTAGACCTCATTTGTTGCTGGTTGATTAGCTGGAACTTTGTTTGCAATAACAGGTGGTGGACCATATGAGGGCCCACCGGTATTGGGTCCAGAGGCATAAGAATGTGAATTTATTGGTGCTGGGGCTGCAGAAAAGAGTAAATAAAATGAGAAATTAAGAGAACTTTTCCACGTTCTGTATGAGCCTTGATTCTTACAAAAGTATTACTCATATAGCCAAGAATTGACAGATAAAAGCATAAATCAAACTCTACCACTCAACAAAAACTCTATCAGAGCAGAGAATCAGGCAAGATAACTTGCATAATATTTGACAGAAAACATTATCTGAGGAAGAAATAGGATGTTCTTTTCTAGTCTTCCACAAGTATTCAGGTTAATGCATGCTGTACAAAGACTGTAAGACCAACAGCTTCCAATGTCAAAATTCAGCAATATAAAAAAACTGCACCTAAGAACCCTTTTGTCCCCTTTTTTCCACCCATGGCTCCATACAAGAGTTTTATGACACCCGCTATCAACACTAAATATTGTATTATAAGGTTAAAACAAACAAAATAATCTGACACCACGGACTTTCCACCGAAATATACGTGCATGTGCATCAAATGAAGTTCGCATTATCACCTCATCTAAGCAACTAATAAATTTTCTCTGCAAGATGCCAAAACTACTTCACAAAGTTTGGAAAGAATCAAGGACAACAAACAGGCTTTGCATTTCAATACCAAAAAACAATCAAGGAATAGTATTTCTTACTAATGGATCAGAACAGAGTTGCTTATCCTATCTGGAGTCACAACAGTAAATTGGTAATAAGTAAATTCCGAACAAGAACCATGTCGAAAGTGTCAGCCTTTTAACAGAATGGATGAAATGTTACAACAGAAGACCTTGAATACCTGAAATCTGATAACCAATGGTGGCAGGAGCGTTGCTGCCCATGTTTGGGTCAATTAAGTTCTTTGCTTCAGCTGCAGAGCTCAACGGCACACTTGTTGGCAGCATTGGAGCTGAAAATGGCGAACTTTGGGCAAGGTTGTTGTTATTAGGAACAACAGGAAACAAGGGCTGAGACACGGGAACAGGTGGGGTAGATGCTGGGAGGCCTGGAGGACTGACAAGCGTTGGTGGTGCAATAGCTGGCATTGGAGGTCTCACATTTTGCACAGGAAATAATGGTTGTTGCGGCAGACCCATCGGTGCAGGAGGTGGAGCCGAGACAGCAGGATATTGTGGATACCAAGGTTGGGGTCGAGGGGGGACTGGCCAACCAGCGGGAGGCATCGGCACAGCAGGATTATAGCTGCACAAACAGGCAAGATCTATGTAAGAATTTTTTTTTGAAAATCTGATCCCTGTAAGAATTTATATACCTATTAGAGGTGCTGATTATAAGTTAATAAATTCAAAGCATGCCAAAAAAACAACATAATCTAGAAGAAAAGGTTGAGAAAAAAAAATGCCGGGGCTAAAATTTTCCCTATTATCTTTTTTATTTTGGGACAATGGTCTCCTCGACTAGTCCACCAAGTAGCCAGTGACAGCCCACAAGCATAGTTGCTGCCGTGCCAGTGCATATCAGTGTTGTAGCTGGGATTCAAACATGGAATTTCAAAGATTGTTACTCCTATCCCTCAACTAATCAGTCATCCCTTGGAGACAAAATTCTGTTTTATCTATGTGCCAGAATGCTGACTATAACAAGGAAGAAACGGTTCAACTTAATACTGAAACCCAAGCTGCAGGACGCCTGAAAAACTAGCGCTAGAATTCTTTACAGGCCAATTCTTGACAAAATTTAGGTATGCCACACAATCAGTGATAACTATAACAAAGTCAGAGCTGGGATATACTATATTAAAGAGCTTGATTCCTAATCTCATATATTCATTATTCGGCTCGTTTGACCAAGTAACACTAATCCTAACATAGCAATCTTTCAGAAGAAATCAAGAAACATTAGGTAATCCAAGAATAGAAAAAACAAAGCAAGCAGTAGTCCTCCCTCCCCATCCTTCTGGGCATAAGTAAAAGCAATTTGTAGTCCTCAAAAAAACCAGAATCAATTACTCCTATAAAAGAACTAAGTTTAGTACAAAAAGAGTACTGCTAAATCACTGGCTCGGGATGGGCTCCATATTGGAATATCTTAAGTCTAACTTAAAAGGGCAGCCCAGTGCATGAACCATCCCGCATTCACGTAGGGTTCGGGTGAGGCCCGCACCCAAGGGCGCGCAATGTAGGCAGGCTACCCTGGTGCAAGCATCAACGGCTGATTCTTAAGTCTATCTTCTAAAAATAACTAGTTGGTTCTCTTATTTTCTATCGATACCTGTGTTATTTACTAGTCAAAATTGTAAAAGTTTTTCTTTTTCAAGAAGTACGAATTTTCTTTGCATTTATTCTGTCTTACACACAGAAACTTATTCAAAGAATATACTCTTTGATACTGATAAACCGACATGAATGACAGATTCCACCTTAAACAAAACTTATTCAAACAGAACATACACTTTGGTAGAAAAGATAAAAATGAATTGACTCCAGACTTCAAGCACAAAATGAAGAGATCATGTCCCGCAACTTATGGGGGTATATTTTCTCACAAATCCCAAATATCTATGGCTAATAGAAGAAAACTTACCCATACCCGAAAAGTTCTTTCTTTGTGATAAGTAAACTCATGCAATAGCATATGAAAAGGAAAGTATCCTAATTTATTCAAGCACAAGGAAATTTGAACGTTCCGTGAGTAACATACAGTGGTGGCATTGCACCAAAAGGTGCCCGGGGAGGGTATCCTGGAATTCCACCACCAACATACTGGGATGACGGAATGTCCACTTTGGCAGTTTTTGCTGGGGCCTCATCATCTACAGAAAAATAAAATCCATTGAGAAAACAAACTTAGGTTTATGCAGTTATGAAATCACAGAAGCCGGAACAAACAACTATAGCAGCATCTATGGAAAAGATTTGCAGAAAGCTGAAAAGGTAGTAAGCTCATATTAACTCAAAGATGAGATAAAGGAAGGCACTAAAAGCTCAAACACAAAGGTACTAAAAGCTTAAACACATAAAAACCAGAGAACAGCAAGTAGAGAATTCAGAACATCAATCGCTTTTAGTTTAGCAAGATGCAAGGTCGAAAACTGAAAAACAAGCTTCCAATTTCTGTAAGTTCCAGCCAACTTCCAGGTTTAAACAGAAGTAGAGCTCGTCAGGTGCCCATACTTAAACACAGACTTAACACCAAATAGAAGTAAAATAGTGAGTATGATACAAGCTCCAGACAGCTACTTCTTCAACTATATTCAAACTAATGCCCTGAACTTCAGTAGCACTATTTCAAGTTTTCAACACCCTGAATTTAAGTTCCTATAACCAAGTTAAGGAAACATTCTTGCCACATTAGTAGCTATTCAATAATAACAACACAATGGTATAGCAAGCAAGACAAGAATGCAAAAGTAATTTCTATAATTGTCACAATTCAGCAATAGGGCTCCCCCATGTCACTCAAAGGGCAAATTCAAGCACATCACTATAATGCACATACCTTCCTCTCCATAGTGAGCTGCTAAGACATCAGGTGGGATTCCTTGCATTCCATATACTTCAATATCTGTTGACTCTCTGCCGGCTTTGGCATTCGGTACCCTGTAACAGCCAAATACTCTTGCTTAATGCATTTAATGTAAAAAAAACACACCTGATAAAAAAATGCGAAAAAAAAAAAAAAAAAAAAACAGCACGAACAATCATCAGCATATTGGTTCCTCACTTCCTCCCTGCCAATGCTTCCTTGGTAGTTTGACCAGGCAAGATGATTTGGCAAGAAGAGTTAAGAATTTACAAAGATAAGTGGGTCGAAAGACAAGGTTAAACTTGCTTTAACACTCAGAAGCACCCATCCACAGTAGACCTAAGGTAGCATACACCAACATCAACAGCTATGTCTCCCAAACAAGTTAGGGTCTGCTATATAAATCCCTAACATCCATTCTGCTCCATTGGACCCGTTTTATTGCAATACTCAATGAGTTGTCTTAAAATCAACTATATGGATCATATACTTCCCATGTGTCCTACTCTATCCAATGTAGTATGACATTCACAATTTTTTTAGTTGCATCAATGGATAACAGAGAAGGGGAACCTTGGTGCAAAGGAAAAAATTGCCACCATGTGACCAGAGATCACGGATTCAAGCCGTATCCCTAGAGAGAGTAGAATAGAAGAGTCTGCCGACTTTCGTTTTAGTAGGTTTAAGAAAGTGTCCGTAGAGGAAACATCCTCCTGCAGAAATGCAAGGTAAGTTTGCAATTTGCATATATAAAACCCAGCAGTTCCCCAAATCCTGCGCATAGCTGGAGATTATGCACCAAGACAGCTCTTTATCAAAAGGTAATAGAATAATCTTATACTGTAAAATTTAACTTTTGATATAGAGAATAAACTATTCTTCCTGCAACTTCACATTACGCAAATTTTAAAATATGAAAATATCAGGCATTGGCATATCATATTTTTTGGTGCTATTCCCGATATTATAAATCAAAAACCTGACCTACTTTACATGGTGCATTTTTTAAGGTAAAGTAAATAATTTTGTTAATAATCAAATTAAAATAATACACATAAAGGGATATCATGACAAGAATACCAAAAATTATACAATTTTTTCCCTGTTTCAAAGTTAATAGACATGAATTCCTTACACGGTGCACAACAAATTTACGTATAAATTTTCTCCGTCACATTATGATACTCTTTTTTTCCTGTTTCACATTACTTTAACATGACGATACTCTTTTTTTTGTATAAATTTCAAAAGGAGAAAAAAAAATTAACTGTTCCTTATCTAATATGACCAATATTCAAGCTGGTTTTTATGCTTTCAGGTGAAATTTTCGTATTAACAGAATTATATTCTTACACATTCTTCAAGGCATCTGCTCGAACTTGTATTCTAAAGTAAATACCCACTCACTTGGATATAAATTTTCGTTACACTTTTATGAACAGCCTTGATAGAGGGATTAAAGAAGGAAGCTCAATAAACAAGAAGGTTTTCAAGGAAATGCAATAACGAGGAGGAGGAGGATCCCAGAAGCAGCATAATGCAATTTTCCATCTTCTACAATGAAAATCTTTATTTTCCTTTAATCATTTAAAATAGCATATCTTCATTTTCCTTTCGAATATATGGAACATATATATGTCAAAACCCATAATTAATAATATTTCTTGTACAATTTCTATCCCTGTAGAACTTTCTCCTCCTTTCCCGCTGTTTGTGGGATGGGAGCTGATTTTGAAACAAATCATCCTCCGGTAGTTAAAGAAAAAGATTACATTTCCTTCACCTTAAAGCTCACCCATCCCCATCAATCATAATCCAAGTCTATCTCCCAAGAAGCTTTTTCTAATGGCTTACGGGAAAAAAGCTCACACTTAACTAAGACACCATTAGTTAGAAAATTATAAGAAGAATCAAAACTTCTCCCTTTAAGCCTCATCATATGTATCAAAATTTTCCAAATTAACTCTTGTTAACGCGTCCGTTTAACTTTAAACCCAAATACATATTCACATAAATACACTCCTGAAAGCGCAGAAAGGAAATTTCCAAATCTTCTCTTTCCCCTTTCCTCACAAGAGCCATTGTTTTGTGTAATGTTGTGTATGATGGGGCTACAGCTGGTGATGCTGATGCCTAAGACTATATTTGACCTAGTAAAATGCTTATACAGGAAAGGCAAAGACAAAGAACTATGAAGAAGTGGACCACAATCCTAGCCTGCATTTGGTGGACCTCATGGAACGAAAGGAACCAACGGTGTTTTGAAGGTCACTCTAATCCAGTCTGGAAGATATAAATCAACTGTCTTTTTTTTTCTTTTCCTTTTGGTGTAAAATAGAGTAGGGCAAATGAGGCTCTATGTTAGACACTATAGAATCTTTACATGGATATGTGATGTTTATAGAGGAGAGCTAACCAGTTTTTGCTTTTTGCTGATGATCCTGATGCAAAATGGCCTAGCACCTCCTTAGTGCTGTTATGCTACTAATGGAATTTTCCTTTTAGGCTTTTACTGATAAAAGAAAGAACCATTTTATAAGTAAATAAGTATTCAAATCACAAATAACGCTAAGCAAGTAATAGGTACAAAAATAATCCATAGCTTCAAGGAGCTTAAAAGTTAGATGTATCCATACCTCCCACCGCAACAAGTATGGGATCACTATGACAACCAAGGCAAAATCACCTAGTATTTCTCTCATCGAAAAGAACTCACCTAATTTTTTTTCTCTGCTAGGATTTGGCCTGGTCCCCAAGGTGTGCACACACTTCATTGACCACTAGGTCAGTAGTAACTATCTAGAGATACTTTTTTTGATCGGTAAGTAAAGTAGTACCAATAGACATTTTTTCTTAAGAACTCAACTTATATCTCTCTTTCCACAACATCTACATGATGTTATGAGCCATCCACTTGAACCATCATTTCATACCCATAAAAGTGTTCATTTTGTGCTTCAAACCATATTCAAACAAATCTACTGTTTCTTTTTAGTTCCAACATGTTTCTCATGTATAAGTTTTTATACTCATGCCCTTCCCTCTTTTTCCACATGGCCCATCATTATACTACTAAAATTTCCATTTTCTCCTTCCAACTGCTTCTCCCTAGATCCAACATAAGTCTCTCAAAAGTGATGCTTACCAAGGCCCAATTATATAGAACGAACCGGTATCCTTAAAAGCAAAAGGCCCAAAACATCAAAAAGGCATAGAAAAGGCTCATGGGACATGAAGCAAAAATCAAGAAAGATTAAAAATGCCATATATTATTGATTTGGTACAATAATAATCAAAGCGAACCAAAAAAAACTAATTTCAACATCCAACATAAAGTAGTGCCTATAAGAATCTAACTCCTCGGATTCAATGACCATTTCTAGTAGGGGTCGCTTTGGGCGCTTCATTGTTTGAAACGCACACTTTGTCCTAAGCAAATGGCTTCCAACATGAAGCAACAAATCCTCACTTCATATCGCCTTGTCGCTTAAAGTCAGTATTTACTGAGATAGCTCATAAAAGTCGTTTCAGGTTCAAGGGCTAAAGCTTCTCTTAGGAGAATCCCTTTGCAGCCCTTTCCCCTTAATAACAAGGTAAGCTCGAGAAACAAACTAAAGTGCGTCGATGTTACTAACTGTTGACGTGCCAAATAAAACTAGTGAAAAGAAGGAGAGGGGTTCTCCTTTGAATCTGGAGATAAGGACTTGAAAAAAGGCCAATATCAATTTTTCTAACAAAAACTCCATTCTTCTTGGTAAAGCACACGCAATTTTGGGTGGAAGATACACGGCATATCATGTCACGAGGACGTGTTCAATAAAGCACACTTCCGAACATAAGGTGCTCATAGGTCGAGCCCTAGATTAGGTGTCTAAACTATAAAAAAAAATTGACATGTTGCCACCTACGTACTCCACCTAATTAAAACACAACTACATCTTTCTAATAACTGAGAAATCCTCGAGGGCCAGCATCGCATAGCTTGAAACTCAGCAAATAATCGGTATCTTCCTCTATCCTTCTCCGCTTAAATACTAGGTCTTTGTGTGCGACAAGAGTTCGAATCCTTGATGTGCGTCTAACACACACATTATGCATTGCACTCTTACCAACACACCAAAGCCTTAAGGCACCACCCAATTCAAAAATGACATAAAAAATTAAGGAAGAAGAGTAATCTTGACATATAACGATTTAAAAAGGGCAAAGGCATTTTCTACACAAATATAAAATAAATTAAAGATACATCGTCTATAAAAAGACCACCCAAAAAAATACGTGAAATTTCTATAGCAAAGGCAATTTATCTAGATGCATGGAGCAAAAAGGTGGGAACATCGAAAGCGAGATTAAAGTTAGTTGCTAAAAATAAGAGAGTTTTCCATTATGACCTTACAAAGGCCAATGAATATAGCCCAATTAAAGGTTTGCATGGTCCGAATTACAAGAACGGTTTATGACTTCTTAGACAAATTATAATTTCAATTACTAGAATATTCAATTGTTTAATGTAAGACCTCTCAAATTGATCGTTTTTGGATAAATCATGTAAAGTATTTGTCATTCGTACAACAAGCCAGGCTGATATAAATTCGGAATGAAGATGTTCGGGACAAGGTGGAAGTGGCCTCCATGGTGGACAAGTTGCGAAAAGCGAGGCTGAGATGGTACGAGCATGTGAAGAGGAGATGCACAGATGCTCCAATCAGGAGGTGTGAGAGGTTGGCAATGGGGAGTATAGCAGAGAAGTAGAGGTACGTCTCAGACGTATTGGGGAGAGGACATGACTTTTTTTTAGGAGGAATATAGAGGTCGAGAATTAGGATAAAAGGTTAATAGGTAGTCGAGCGTGTCTATTGTACGTACAAGTAGTATTAGTATATTCTCATATTTTCTTATTCCTAGATTTTTATCACTACTTTTTGTTTCTTTCGTCGTTGGTTATCTTACTTACTTTGATGTTATTACTGCTTGTGTGACTGTCTCCTTTTGCATCTTTCCTTGAGTCAAGGGTCTATTGGAAATAACCTCTCTATCCTCACAAAGTAAGGATAAGATCTGCGTATACACTGCCTTCCCAGAACCCACTTGTGAGATTCCACTGTGTTATTGTTGTTGTACACATGCCAAGTTGGGAAAGTCTGTACAATCTAATCAACAATCACCTTTCTTTTATAAGAATTGTGTCTAAGCCATCTTGCACCTCGACTATCCAGATACCTGCTACCTCCTTTCAGCACAAGTACCGAGTAACTTTATCCACCAAGGCTTAGACAAATTGAATGAAACCCTAATTACCTATCCAACTTATCTATACACACGGGTATTTCCTGTTCCTATCAAAAATTACATTAAAAGAAAGACGTCCTTTTAGACTACTTATGTTCATCCTACTACCTGGGAGACACAGAAAAGAAAAATCAGGTGATTTCTTCCATCTACTTTAGTCTTGGTAGACAGAGTTAATTGGCCACAGTTGGGAGGATGCAGGTAGTTAATAGAAAAAACCATTCCTTCTATTATGGTATTGGCAAATTTACACTGTTGTAAAAATCATTTTAGAGGTATTTACTTCAAATATCAGTTAATCATCAATATATAAGAGCTAAAGTAAGGCAGAACTTTGCTAGTATGTTGACAGCAGCAACAGCAAAACATACAAATACCATATTGAATGCAAAAAGACATTTATCAAAACAGAGGGCTAAAAAGGGCAAAGTTGAGAATGTAGCTAGAGAATTATCATCATAGAAACTCAAAAGAAAAAAACGCACTTGCTGACGGTCTCTTTGTGAACCTGAAGAACGTGAATGGCCATGCCACCAGCAGTGGAAAGCTTCTTATGGCAAACATGGCATTTGAAGTGTTTAGCCTTCTGATGCTGAACCAAAATCTTCTCATCATCAAATTCCCTGTCACAATAATAACACCATACTTTATCGGATGCTCTCTTCTTCTTCTTCCCCATTTTTCCTCAACAGAAAACCTAAATTCCTTCCTCCTTTTTGCAGTTGGAGTCAATCGGAGTAATCAACGTATGCCGATTTGTTCGCGTTCGAGAAATCAATTCGGTGCTAGGGTTTTTCTATCTCTCTCTCTCTCTTTGTTGGAGGGGAAGAGTTTAGGGTTTCTCAGAAAAACGGAAAGGGGAGGGAGCCACTTCCTAATATGAAAATTTCTTTTCCTTTAGAATAAATTTCTTCTCCTTTGTTTAAAGATGGAGTGTATTTATTACCATGATAAAGTAAGAAAATAAATGATTTTATCTTTTGTGTTCAATTAGGGACACTAAAATAAAATTAGTTTAAACTTGATAATATTTGGAAATGAATAAATTTATTATGTACGTTTCCACTTTTTAGACTTAAGTGTGCTATTTAAAAAAATTGAAATATATAGACAAATAAAGAAATGTAAAACTTAGTTATTAATTAGGAGAGCAACCAATACTCTGAAAATAAGAAGATATAATGAATATTAAATGTGAGCTCCATCTTTTTTGTATGGAGTATAATATATTATAAGGGTTTATCTGGTTCAAAATATGGATAATTTGGGATTGTAATATCAGGATTATAATCCTAAAATTTTAATATCAAATCCTATATAGGATTGTAATATATTAAATTGTTTGTTATTGTCAATATTCCACATGAGAGGTGTTTTCAGTTTTCTTTTTTAAAATAGAGGTGTTTTAAAGAAAATATTAGTGCCGTTTTGTTGATTTTTTTTTTTTTTTTAAAAAAAAACTAATTGGTTATGAGTTAAACACCCAATTAACAAAATAATAATAATGCGAATACAGTTATTTTAGTATCTGAGCTATAAATATATTTAATTTTAGTCTTGTATTATTCAAGTAGCACTCCTTTCTCTGAAACTAAATGGTTTTAAAACCTAACAGAATAATTATTTATGAAAGCAGATTATTTTTCCTCAAAAAGATAAGCGGACAAAGAGAAAAAGAATAACTTGACAAATTCCTGCATTTTCCTTCTCTTTTCCTTTCCTTCATTTTGTTCTCCCCAACAAAATTTGCAGCAATAGCGAAAGAAGCAGAATTTGAAGCATTTCAAGGTCTTTTCTGGGCTCTGCGTCCTTCCCTTCTCTTTCTTTTCGTTTCAATTTTTATTTTTATTTTTTACCTCCATTAGTTTCAGAGGCCAAGATCCCGCATAACTACAAACTTAACTCGTACAAATCTTGTTTTTATTGATCGCACCAGAATCAGCTGTCATTAATCGGAAGAGCGTTTCACATTCGATCTCAGGTTTACTTTCTGTGATAATTTCACTTTCTTACTTACTGCTCTTTTTTTTGTTCCAAATAAAGTGAATTTCCTTTTTTTTCTTTGGCCATGTCTTGTAGAACTTATTGGTGAACAAACTACATTTTTATCTGGGTGTGCTTAAATTAGCTAAATTGAGTTGGGTTTTCTGTAAAAGTTGATGGTCTTAGAAGTATTGGTTGATTTATAGGGGATGTGGTGTATATTTACACAGAACATTGATATGTGAAAAAATCACTAAAATTTTAATAAGTACTATTATGTTATGAACCCATAATTTCAAAACTCCAATAAGTTTAGTGTTAATAACTTTAAAGTCGAACTGATCAAGTTTAAATTCTTTATCCGACCCTAAATGTGAACGAATGGAACTAAACCTTTCTGTCCGATATCTTTTTTGTTGGAGCTTCAAATTATTTTCCTTCCATCGAGCCAGCTGGCAAAGATGCAATGTAGAGTTGCTCCTTTGGTGACTTGTACAATTTGATTGAAGTCAATTTATTACTTTCATGTAATGTTGGGAAGATAATACAGGAACAAGGTATAAACGTGTATATATGTGCCACTTATAACTGTAGTTATAGGTAGTGGTGAATTATCCTTCAGTTTGTGTATTTTGCCAATTGTAAGTCCAACTAGAAGTTGTTTTGTTGTTTTATTGAAGTATGTAGAACTAAGTGTATTCTCATGAAAATATACAATTTCCGTTGACGCAACAGTATTGAGCCCGGGCACTCTTATGTTCCAACCTTCGAACTTTACAGATCATCTCTTTCACCGGAAATGTTCCAAAATTGCCTAAATATAGATGCCTTATTGCAGTCCTCCAACTTCTCAGTGCCTATCTTCCCTTTGTCTAGAAGATACATCAAGTTGCTACTTTTACTGGATTTCCCTGAAGCTCAAAACCTGTCCAAAGGATCCTCATATTTTGTTTTCCAAAATTTTCCTTTTACCCTTTTAAAATATAGCTTCTAAGTCTCAATAGTCCCTAAGACTTTGGTCTGTGGGTAAGAGCGCAGTGCATGATGTGTGAGTTAGGCGCATGTTACGGATTAGAACCCTGCCATGGTTCGCCTTACCGACATGGTTTCGTATTTCCTACGAATCCTCGTTTTAAGCTGCTATCTACAGAACGTGCTCCTACATTAAGTCCTTGAATTGGTTGAACATGATCCAGATGCCATTCAGTTGGAATTGCCAATATCTGAATTCACTCAATAGCTGCTAGGATTAAATGATATTCCTGGACTCCTGGTTGTCCACTCTGCTTCAACCATAGTTAATTAGTGAAGATTTCTAATGCAACTGGATATGAGCTTAATCTTCTGGAACCACCTACTGTTTCAGTTTCCCCTTGTTGCTATAATTGTATATGAAAAACCTCCAGTGAAATATATTTTTTTGGGGCGTATATGTCAGTCCATTTGGTCACAGTGTTCCCTTGAATCCTTAAAAGGTTTTACATGTATCATGGCCTATAGTTCTCTTGTTTTTTCAGATTTTAGTCCTTGCTTCTTTTGTCAAGATCCTTTTCTATACCACATAAAACATATGCTGCAGCATACTCTTACCCTGAGTCAGAGGACCCCATTGATATCATTGTCGTCAACATTTTTTAGTTTATTTGCTTTAGATTATACAGTGAAAGTTTGACTCAAAGTTTATTTGATCGACTTGCTTAACATTTTAGCTGTAAGGCATTTAATAACACTTTCCGAGTTCTCTAATATGATATGATAAGATTTATGTCAGTAACTTATCAAAAGTAGATTATAACAGATTAACAGATGCCAGTGAGTGTTCTTTAAATCTTTTGTTGGTCATGCTAGATTCTTTTTCTTTTCTTTTTTGATGATCTAGAAATCCGTCTGAGGCCAATTCTTAGGACCAACCGCAGTCTTTGAAGCTTGAGGATAATGGGCCCATCCCTCTACCCTTCTCCACTTAAAGACCAGTGTAAATTCTTCAACAATGACCAAGAATACAAATGATTGATAGATACGAAGAAAGAATATATGATAATTGAATTAAAGGCAGAAACTGAAGAGACGAGTGGAATTTGCTGAAAAATTATTTGTGAACAGACCATTGTGGCCAAATATTTTAGAAACATTGTGTGATAATCAGATTTAAACTCCATAAACGTCACACACAGACATAAGAAATTTAACCGTAAAAGTCTAAATTCTAAAGTAAGGTAACTCCATAAATGTCATATAGTCAGCATTCTGACCCTAAAATATTTGATATCTTTCATCATCCTGAATTTTTCAATCAACTTTGTTCTGACCATTACTTACAGTTTATCTTATTTTCTGTGTGAATTTTCTACACCTTTTTTGGTTGGTAATGCTATCAGTCATCCAAGATAGATCTTCAATCAGCTATGCTCAATGCTTAAATATTTTGAGTCTACTTTATGAATCATCTTTATCAATCCCACTCCATTGAGGCCCATATCATTCCAATGCTCATTCAAGATAGACGTTGAAAAAAATTAAACTGCCAGCTCTATCTCCTGAGTTCAGCATTTTGTAGTAGTTATCTGAGCTTATACTGCTCTTTTCTTTTCTGCTTGTGATTTCCTTGCCAATAGCAATGATTGATGGTGCAATCATAATGGTATAAGATATGGGTACAGTTTACTTCTTCTGGTTGTCAGTGACATCACAACTGGATATTTCTAAAATATAGTGATAAATCATCCAGCATTATCTTGGGGTTCGCTAGAGGGGCTCATTGAGTTGTGGGGCTAGGATGGGATTCTTTTGAGGTTAAAGGGCGATATATATATATATAACTTTTAAGTCCATTTGATATGTTTTTTTTCCATTTGATACTTATGAATTGATACAAAAATCTCATTTGAGTATAAAGAGGTTATATCATACACTTTGAGAGAAACTTATAGGCTTTACTCCAGTCCAAAATCTGAAGATATCAAGAGTACACTTTACCAATTAAGAGGAGTTAGTGATGCAAAAGTGTAAAATGTATTATTCTATCAGATTCGAGAAAGCTTAATATTGCAAAATAAAGAGTTTTTGTAGCTCGGTATCTTCTTTTTATCATACATGCAATGTGAATATAGTATCTGCAATGTGTTTACCGAGCTTGAAAATTATTCAATAGACAGCAATGTCCAGTTACTTGAAGCAGTGCCTTCTTGATACCTAAGTAAATGTCGATTAATGAATGTTGATTAAAATATTACGTGGCTCCAGACCTTAAGCAAGATTGCATTATTTGTTGTGTTTTTCCTTTTTCATCTCTAACATGTCGTGTAAACTATAAGAGAGTGATTAGGATGTAGGATCCCTTAGTGCTGACTGTCATCTAATAATTATTTGTAGATGCTGTGGAGTGAAGTTGTATGATACGAATGGAAGCTAGCATCAGTGGGAGCTCTTCTCCAACCCATCCAAAATGGAGAAAAGTTGTTTATGGTGGGATGCAACCTGGCTTTGATGACAATCACACAGATGAGTCCTTCCTGGAGGAAATGATCATGAATGCTAATGTTGTCAAAAGAGACTTATTGAAGGTGGTGCTCGATGCAGTCTCAATCTCACAATATCTTTGCATTGTTGCCCTTGTGGTTTTAGTTTGGACCTATACCCTCAGAAATACCTTGAACGAAAAATATCTTTTACTCTTGAATGTCAGCCTTCTTGGTTCAGGTTTCTTTATTCTGCTCTTAACTGCAGACATGATACCCTTTAATCTCCTCCTCAATTATCTCCTAAAGAATACCTTCTTCATAACTGCCTTATATATGCTGTCTCCTATCTACCATACACTTACTAGGTCCATAAGCTCGAATTCTATATGGGCGCTAACAGCTTCCCTTCTCATACTCCATCTCTTCCTTCACAATTACTCAGGGTCCACCGTAAAGGCTCCTGGAGCTTTAGAAAATCCAACCCTGACAAGCAATATATCTCTGAATGCGTCAATCGTGGCTTCACTTCTGATTTCTTCTCGCCTTCCGTCGAGGCTTCATGTCTTTGCTATTGTGCTATTCTCATTGCAAGTTTTCCTCTTTGCTCCTTTAGTCACATATTGTGTCAAGAAGCGTTCTTTTAAGCTGCATATTTGCTTTTCCCTTCAGTTACTGGTTCTAACACTAATTTTCACTTACCAGTTGCATAAGCTGCTTTTCATTTTGCTTTTGGGCATTTTTGTCTTCGTCAATTTGGTCTGTCCATACTGGTTGATAAGGATTCAAGAGTACAAATTTGAGATTAATGGCCCCTGGGATGAGGCTAAGCTCTGTTTTAACATTACCGAATAAAAAGGCAGCCCGGTACACTAAGCTCCCGCTATGCACGAGTCCGAGGAAGGGCTGAATCACAAGGGTCTATTGTCCCAGGGTAATTTACCCTGCATTTCTGCAAGAGGCTGTTTTAACATTACAGAATGAACAGGTTATATTTTTAGGCATCTCCTTTGTATTCAAATCTCCTGGATACCCTTGGATATGTAACTCGTACAAGTTTTCAGTTCATTAAGCTGTTTGTCTCTTTTAGCTTATTGATTTAACTAGTCATGTAGCTATTTGGGGGTGTTCATCCATTGATTTGGCATGGCTTTGAAATATTTTGTTTCAGTATTTTCAATTTTTGGTTTTAAAAATGATATATCAATACCATATCAAAATAAATTCGCTATGGTTCCATTTTTTACATTTTTTTACTTTTCAGTTTGGTTTATGTGGTTCACTACCTTACGAGCTCAACTTTGCTTTACTAGAGGTGGAGCAGTTTATTGAAGTCCTGGACAAGGCTGGTTCAAGCCTAAGAGCACTAAAGTAAAGTTGAACTCGTGAGGCTGATTCAAGCCTTAGCCTGCTTGGCCAAGCTTTTCCAAAGATTAAAAGCGCTTTTTTCTTCAAAAATACTTTTTTTCTGAATTTAGAGCATGTTTGGCCAAGCTTCTAAGAAGTCAAAAGTACTTTTTTGGCCTTAAAAAAGTACTTATTTAAAAATATAAGGTGTTTGGCCAAAACAGAAATGTGCTTTTAAGCACCAGCAGAAGCAGTTTTTCTGTTAATTCCAAGAAACTGAAGCGGGAAACTAATTTTTTCAAGATAAAAATATCCTTACTATAAAATTATATTTCTTCAATCATCTCTTATGAATTTAACCTTTACTTTTTTTCTTTCTACCACCCTTTTCTTCTTCTTCATCTTCTTTTATTTTTTATTTTATTTTTATTTTTTATATTTACGGTATTTTTATTTTTCTTCTCTCATTCTTATTTTGGAATAATCTCTCTACTATAAATATATATATATCTTCTTTTCTCTTCTGCTATTTCTTCTTTTCTTCGTATCCTATTAGTCTTTAAAATAACAAGGTTAACCACTAGATCCAAGCACTTTCTTCACAAGGTTTTTTCTCTTATAGTATATCAATATTATATGATCTCCACTTTGTAGTTTTATTTATATATTTTCTTGGCGTACATGCATATAATATAGTTGACATAATGTAATACTACCTAGTTTGTTTTTCTCAAGAATTGATAGTGTTTTTTATACAATGGAACTTGTAAGAACATCTGTTCTTACTAATGTTATTGCTTTTATATACTTATATTTTATATTGATTAAAATGTTAATATATATTACTTTATGTTTTATATTTTAATATAATTACATAAAAAATAAAATTAATTAAATATTTTCATAATAAATATTTAAAAATTTTCTTTTTTAAATAATGCTAATGTAAACTAATCTTTATTGTCCTTTATCGTAATTTGACACTTAAAAGTACTTTTTGGAAAGATTGGCCAAATACAATTCGCTTATCAAATATCGCAAAAAGTACTTCTCAAACAAATTGACCAAACACTAAGTACTTTTTTTAAAAGCACTTTTGAACAAAAGTACTTGCAAAATAAGTAGTTTTTGGCAGCTTGGCTAAATGTGTTCTTAAGGTGTTTGGTCAAATTTTTCGGGAGAAAAAAAATACTTTTGGGAAGAAGCAGAAAAAAAGCAGCTTCTCCCCAGAAGCAGAAGCAGAAGCAGTTTTGACTTTTCTTTTTACCAAAAATATCCTTAAAAATATATAGTATATACTAAAATAACCTTACTTATTTTAAACCTAATACTTGGGATATTAATGTATAAGAATTTCTTCTTATTTTAGGTTAGCTTTCTAATATATAGTGACTTCAGGGGTGAATGCCTTTATATTGTTGACTGATTTTATAATATACTTAAATCATCTTAAAAGAATTAAAGTACTATTTAAATTTTATTTTAATATTTTACTTATATAAAGTGAAAAGATTTCATTATTGTCTGTAATAATAAAATTTTGAAATTAATTATTTACTTATAATATTAACTATTATATAAATCTATTCATGTCCTTATTCGTAATTTAATACTTAAAAGCACTTCTTGAAAAGTTTAGCCAAATACAAATTATTGGTCAAAAGTGATTTTTAGATTGATTAGTCAAACACAAATCACTTCACTCCAAAAGTACTTTTCGAACTTTTCAAAATAAGTTGATTTTTCTAACTTGGCCAAACAAGATATAATAGCGCTAAAGTATAGTTGAACTCGTAAGGTAAATACTCAATTTGAAGTGGATGGAGTATCAAACCATATTCACTTTTTGAAGTTATATACTATCAAGTTATCTGTACATGTTGTAGGCTTATAGCGCATAACATAATCTTATAATTTTAATGGAAAGTTATCTTAAATATTTTTGTGTGACTTGATAATATAAAGTTTCTTTACTGTGCCGTTATATATATATATATATATATATAGGTCAAATTCATCCTCTATCCGTTCAAAAAGTGTCGATGTCCAAAACTGGAGAGACATACATAGCAAATCAGCTTTCTACCGCCTTACCAAAAGAACTTTTAGAAAATATCATAAACTCCTATTGAACATATTCAAAAATAGTAGCTAGAGAATACTTTTGAAGGATGACCAGTTTAACTATTATCTGGTAGCCCATACCTTTATGATACACATAGAATTTTTATTAAGGGGTGTTAAAATTTCAAAAATTAAATAAAAGAAGAAGTCAAAAAAATTTAATTTATAAGGCAAAATACATAAAATACCACCTAACCTTGTAGTTAAATTCCCTTTACACACCTTTTGACCACAAAAATAATGTTACACATCCAAACCTTGTAGAAGTGTGTCAATGACACACAACTTCTGTGTTTGGCTACTTTTTTCTAAAAATGTGTGCCATGTATGAATAAGATTGCGACACGTGTCACTAACTTAAAAATAAAAAAGTAAAAAGAATTCATCCAAGTTTTACTTAAAAAATAAAGAAAAAGAGAAGGACTCCCCACCCAACTCGTCGGAGAATCCTCTACGACCACCAATGTCAAGAGCAATCTTTGCATAATAATTATATTTTTCTACAAATGCACCAGGTTTTTACAAATGCACCAAGTTTCAGTTCCACAAATTGATTAGGTTCCAAATTATGACTACAAGAGAATCTTTTTTTTTAATAGAAAAACTAAATTAGCTCTCCCCTCCCCCATCTCTCCTGCACATCATCGCGGGTGACTACCACCACCATAGCTGGCACCACTCATCACACTACCTCCACATCCATTGAACCAGCAGCTCAAAATATTAATTCGAAATTTTTTGACACAGGTTCGAATTTTGACAAACCCAGCAACTGATTCAAAAATTTAAGCCCAATAACTGTTAAAATCAATTTCAGAATAGCAACAAAAATTTAATTCGGTAAACAAGCTCAACAATTCGGTCCAAACAATTTCCAACATTGTTTTGAGATTTCTCCGCCCAAACGTCGATCCGAAAACTCAAGAAACCCCAACAATGAAGGTTCAAAACTTTCTCCTTCCAAAATGACGATTCAAAAGTTCGACACCACCACAGATCGTCAAAATTTCTGAATGAAAAAGGAAAAGATAGAGAAAATGACTAAATTACCTTACTTTATTGAATGTTATGGTGTAATTTGTACATTGGGCTTTATCTGTTTTATGGTAAAGCTATCGGCGAATTGCTCAGGCCAGATGGTCTTTTCTTTTTCTTCATCTTGTTTTTTCTTTCTTTTTGTGTTTGTTTTTTAAAATATTTTCCATTTGGTTTAATTTTTGACATATGGCACTTAAATAAGATTTTGGACAAAAAATTTATCCTTCTCACGTTCTTATTTGTTGTGTTAAACACGCACATGCCAGCTAAGTAAAATGGTGTGTCATTAACACACTTTTAAAAAGTTAAGTGTGTAAAAGATTGTCCGTGATAAAAATATATATAATAGGAATTTGAGTGCAAGGTTAATAAATAAATTATGTATTTTACTTATATAAATATAAAAAATAATATATATCTATTCAAATAGTGTAATTTTTCAAAAATAGAGTATCAATTGACTAACCCTCGAAGTTATATGGCTCCGCCACTACACAACGCAAAAGTTGACTTGACAATTAAAAATCGTCGATCTTTATGGAGAGAACAAAGATCTACTAGCAGAGATCACTATGTAAACTTTTATGTGAAAAATACTTTCCAAGTAAAGAAGGGACGGGAATACTCAAATAATTACTCCGTTTTTACACCTCCACAAACAAAGATTGAAGGACCAGATAAGTTGTCCTTATTCTTCTCTTTTGGCCTTACGTATATCTATATTTTTATATTTATATCTATATTTATATGTATACAGTATATTAGAAGCACGAAGACCCTTAACGAAATATCGTTCATTTTTTTATTCTTTAAAAATAAATGTCGTACTAAATAAAATATTCATTTAATTATTATCCTAATATTTCGTACTAAAATTTCGGTTAAATCCGCTCCTATTTGAACTAGGTAGGAATTCCTAAAAATTTAAAGTCCATTAAAATTCTGCCTTACATAAATTTTTTCTTATTTGAACAATACGTGTAACTTAATTATAATTCCTACATGTTACTTTTCATTGATGTATATTCTATGGGAAAAAAAGAGTAAATTAATGAAGTTAAAAGTAACTAACTAATCCTACAATTTTTATGCTAATATTAGTATTAGCACCCGCGCGGATGCGCAGACACTAACTATGTTAAATATTTGGGTTATTTGGATTATATATAAATAATCTTAAAATTTAAACTTTTTCGATAAATATAGATAATCATTGGATATTAATTAAGAAACACTATATGAAAATGATTAAACATTTCTCAAATCACCTAGTTATACTTCTATTTTTCTTTTTTGGTACCATTTTCGTCGGTGTCATTGAATCCAAAAAATAGCCAGTAAAATAATAACTCATATTTATGAAAAAACAATCAAAGGTGAGACTATGAAGGACTCTTTGGATACGACTTGACTCTTTTACTGTGGGTTGATATTTTTCAAAAAATATTTCTATTTTAAAATTTGAGTTTCTAAATCTTTATTTTTCAATAATAATTATTTTTGTAATAATGTAAGTGAAAATATTATCCTTAATTCAAAACTCATTTTAGTCGGCTATCTAAAAATTTTAAAAATTCTTTAGCCAATGATTTTTTTTTCTAGTATGACTCCATTTTGATATTTGACATTAACCATGTTAAATCTGAGTTATTTGAATTATATGTAAATAACCTTAAAATTTAACCTTCTAGATAATCGTTAGATATTAATTAAGAAACACTACATGAAAAAGGCTAACATTTTCTCAAATCTCGTAGTGATAATTTTATTTTTGCACCATTCTTATTGGTGTCATTGGAACCTAAAAATAGTCACAAAGCGAAATAATAACTCGTATTTATGAGCTATGGCAAAGCACAAAGTTTGGTATAATATGAACGATTCATTGGTTACGGCGCGACTCTTTTACTACGACTTCAATGCTATTATGTTTAGGAAAATATATTTCTATTTTGAAATTTCAATTTCTAAAACATTATATATATTTCTAATTATCTATATAATGATGCAAATGAAGATATTATCCTTAATTTAAAATCCACTTTAATCGGCTATCTAAAAATTTAAATAGTTCTTTGGCCGGTGAAACTTTATTTCAGTATGACTCCATTTTGAGTTTATCGATATCTCTAGTACAGATTTTGCTACATATACAATTTTTTTGCTCTTTAAATCATTAAATGTTAGATTAATTGATTGTTATTATATAATATTGCATATATTGTCTTAAAATTGCCAAGTAATTTTTTCTCGACACTATACTTGGTTACCTCTATGCAAACGACTTAAATTGTATTTAAATTCAAATTCGAATATCATATCAGTTTGTTAGTAATAGTGATTTTTTTAAAAACGACACACAATGTAAATAAAGAAAAAAATATTCTAAGATAACCTTATCTTATAATTTATGTACTTGAGTTGAAAAAAATATTTGAAATCAATGAGATCGGCTTCCAATTTTTTTGCACTCAACAAAGATGAAACAGAAGAAGAGTTCGTTTTCATCTCTTATTTCTGGTTTTTAGATTTTTCATACATTTTTTCTATATTTATTTTCTTTTATCTTATTTTTTATGTCTTTCTTTCTTTTGTTACAAAAAATTAATTTATTTTGTAATAAAAAGGATGAGTTAATAGAATTGTCTACATAAAAACTTTATTTGTATTTTTAGTCTTTGGTTAAAATTCTGTCATATTTTTCTTTTGGCTTTATCTTATCAACCTAAGCAGGTGCTCACCCAACCACTTAATTAAAAAACTGAGGATGTGAATTTATATATAACATGTGTATAATCGCGGTATATCATCTATGTATATTAGCTATAAGAAATAAACAATAAATCTGGACGGATATTTATGTAACAATCCATAAGATTTTGGTTTTTTGATTTTATCCATGATATGACTTCTATTATAATTATTTTAAATACTCTCAGCTAAAATTTAAAAATATCTTAAATTATATTATAAGTTAAAAAATAATCCCATTTCGAAATAATTTGTTTACATTTTAAAAATAACTATTTCACGTCATACCTAATTTTTTTTTTAAATATACTTTTTGTTACACTTGAAAATCGCTATAGAAACTATCAATTAGAAACCAATATCCCTCTTGCTTAATTTGAGAAAAAAATCTTTCACATAATCTAATGATTCAAAACTTATATTCTTCAACGAAAAAAATACTATACCCTTGCAATGTTGGTTTGATTGAAGCTAAATAAAGAGGTTTCAGCTTATACCCTTCAATTCCTATAAGGTGTTAAATAGAAATTAGTGATATCAATTGTATAGCCAAAGTTTTGTTATTTATTTGATGTCTATTTATACAAATTGTCTCTTCAAACAAATATTTTTCAAAAAGAAAAACAACAACTTGTTTTGAATATTGACTGATTTTTTTAATGTTTCTTTTTACAACATGTAGGTTTACTTCATTATATATGTAAGTAAACTTTTATCAATTTTTAAGCTTATTTTTGTTATATGGATAAAGATAGACGTGTACCATATATATTACATTTATTTTAAACGAAATTCGCTTTATTCAAATCTAGCTATAGTGTTTTAAAGAACTATATTTAAATGTAAAAGAGTTTATAGTTATATGGAGTATTTATTTTTCTTTTTTGCCGGAGGCGAAGTAGTATTTAAATAATTTGAATTAAGATAACAAAAGTTCCTAATATGATTGCATATGATCATTAACCGAATTAAGTATGACAACATGATAACAAAGGATAATTTTTTTTTATTTTAATTCAAATTTAGAAACTCTACCTATAAATACAAATTATGCTTTTATATACATACATATATATATATATATATATATATATATATATATATTATATATATATATTTGTATTTGACTAGCATGGTCAAATGTAGAATAAAGTTACCATATACTATTGACATTTATTAGCTTACTGCTTGGCTTAACCACAATGCCAATTATATATGATAAGTTTATTCCTTTAATATATATAAACTCTTTTTTGTTATCTGGATAAACATAGACGTGTACCCTATATATTACATTTATTTTAAAAGAATTTCACTTTATTCAGATCTAGTTATAGTGTTTTAAAGAATAATAATTATAGAATTTTAAATGTAAAAGAGTTTTTATAGTTATATGAAGTATTTTTTTTTCCAGAGGCAGAGTAGTATTTAAATAATTTGAATTAAGATAACAAAAGTTCCTAATATGATTGCATATGATCATAACCGAATTAAGTATGATAACATGATAACAAAAGATAAATTTCTTTTTTATTTTAATTCAAATTTAAAAATTTTATCTATAAATTCAAAATTATATATATATATATATATAGAGAGAGAGAGAGAGAGAGTAAAGTTACCATATACTATTGACATTTATTAGCTTGCCACTTGGCTTAACCGCAATGCCAATTATATATGATAACTTTATTCCTTTAATATATACTAGTATTAGTACCCGTGCGATGCGCGGACACAAACCATGTTAAATTTTGATGTATGTTGTTTGAATCATGTGCGAATAACCTTAAAATATAAACCTCTCAGATAAAAACTATATAACATTAGATATTAATTATGAAGCATGATATGAAATTATTGTTCAAATCTCGTAGTGGACAACATATATTTTTTTTTTTATATTTGTAGTAACCCAACCCCTTAATTTTATTACTTGCATTTCATTTTGATGTCAATATTAAAGAACACTAAACATGTCATGTTGTGATCCGTCTTGTTTAAGCACATTAGATAATATTATTTTAACAAAATTCTTAGTTTACTATGTTTTTATCTAAAAGTCAAATATGTCTTATTTATCACATCATTGTTACACAAAGTCTTTTTTCTTTTTGTTCTTTTCTTATAGCTATTGTATTATTTATTACTTAATATTATTATATTATCATATAATTTTTTATTAGTTTAATAATTAAATTAATCTCTTGCTTATTATCCTTTTAATGGTCTTATAATAAATACAAATGTCATATTGTTGAAATTTGGTATATTTTTATGCTCGTAATCTCTTATTGGGAGTTTTTTAATCATCTAAATTTATCAGTAATACTTTAAAATATAAGTATCCTCAAACTGCCTCTATTTTTTTTTTTTTTTTATATATATTCTCTTCCCTACTATATATTTTAATTAGTTTCTATATTAATGTTTTGTGTATAACCAAAATAATATCATATTTTATTTTAAATTGTACCTTTGAATTAGTCTAAATATTAATACATAAGTCATTTGATTATTATGTTCCAAATGTATTGAGTTCTCTTACAATTATTTTTGTATTAGATGCAGTTAAATTTTCTTTCTTTTTTAGCTTTAAGATACAAATTTAACTTTTAATTTTCATTAGTAAAATTACCTATATTAGAAGTTTATTTTGTATTTTTAAAATTTTGTTTTAATCAAAAAACAAGATTTTCTAATTATTTGAACACATTATATCTGAACGTTGTTGTAATATTTTCAGTGTCATATTATTTTTTCACATAAATTTTCTTTCTATTTTAGTTTTAAGATACAAATTTAATTTTTAATTTTTATTAGTAAAATTACCTATATGAGAAATTTATTTTTTATTTTTAAATTTTTAATAAATAAGACTTCAATTTCATGGTATTATCCATAGTTTGAGCATTCTCATCATCGTTTTAGAACTTTAATTTCTAGTCTCAAATTCAAATAGTCTTTCCCTTTAATTTCTAAGATTAAATTTTTAATAATTTAACGTTATTTTTTTTATTTTTAATCTAATATATAGTCTTATTACGTTTTATGTGGCTTTTCACTAGCTTGTAACTTTATTTAATATCATTATCAGCTACTATTTTTTAATATAATATAGATAAATATATAAATTTTTAATCAAAAATAAATATTTATTTTTGTTTTAAATTATTGCTTCAAATTTTTTAAATTTTTTAAAATTTTAATAATATTTTTCAGTGTTATATATTTACTTTATTTTATTTTCTAAACTTATGAGTTATATATCCTCACATTATCTCTATCATTTTTATTATTCAATAATTTTAGTTTTTGATTTTATCTATTAGACTTGAGTTACATGGACTTATCCATATTATGAATTTTCTTATCACAATATAAAAAAATTTCACATCTCAAATTTAAATTAGTTTTATCCCTTTGCTCTATGATAAAAAATCTGAATTTTTATTTTTCTCTATTTATTCTTTATTTTTGATATTATATTACTCAATTCCTAATATTATTACATTGTCGTGTCAACTTTTATTAGTTTGTTTGAATTTAATATCTATTTCTACTGCACTCATTCTAATATAATATAGATAAAAATTAAATAACTTTCTCATCTCAAATTCAAATAATTTTGATCATTTTATTTTCTAAGTTGGACTGTTTTTTTCAAAAATTTATGTTATGCTTTCAAACTTAAACTAACTGCACTCAATTCAAATATTAATCATACAAAAATATTTTCTTGATTGTTTGAACACATTATATCTAAATGTTGTCGTAATATTTACGTATAAAATATTTGTTTGCCCGATTTATCAATATTAATATGACTTTATTATTCTTGTTAAAATATATTTTACTGATTATTTAATTTATTTCTTACCTTATAAATAATTTGTATACTTTATGTAATATCTTATTTTTCTACTTGAATTTATTTAATTTTTAAACTCAATACATCTTTAATATCTTAAGTAAATTTTAGTTTTATTTTATATTTTAACTTACTCCAAAATATAAATAGTCATAGTTTACCTCAATTTACGTATTTCTACATTTTTTATTTTTTTCTATTATAAATTTTTATGAATTTTTTACCTCCATATTTCTAGATAATATAGAAGAAAATCGATGAGTGGATCAATATATAGATATAAACATAGATATAGATACAAATATACATATAAATATTAATATAGGTATATAGATTAGATTTGTCTAAGATCTATTTAGATTAATGTATAAGATTCATTAAACTACTTCCATTAATTATATTTTCATTTATAATTTTTAGTTATTAATGTTGTCCTATAATTGTCAAGTGGCTTCATTTTAGCTTGCCACTTGGCTTAACCTCATGCTTCACTACCTTCCTTTTAATATAATATAGATTAATTTTTTACCTCCATATTTCTAGATAATATAGAAGAAAATCGATGAGTGGATCAATATATAGATATAAATATAGATATAGATACAAATATACATATAAATATAAATATAGATATATGGATTAGATTTGTCTAAAATCTATTTATATGTATACGATTCATTAAACTACTTCCATTAATTATGTTTTTATTTATAATTTCTAATTATTAATGTTGTCCTAAAATTGCCAAGTGGCTTCATTTTAGCTTGTCACTTGGCTTAATCTCATGCTTCACTACCCTCATTTTAATATTTTATAAATCTATATATATATATATATATAGAGAGAGAGAGAGAGAGAGAGAGAGAGAGAGAGAGAGAGAGAGAGAGAGAGAGATTTAAAAGGGAGCGTAAAAAAATGTGCATGAAAAACATAATTTTGATTAAAAAAGAAATGTGGAAAAATTAACGATAATTCATATTTGAGATAAGAGGCAGGCATGAGTTTAGACTTTAAAAAGCAATTGGTACGTTCCTTTTCCTTTGAACAATAGGACTAGAATTGGAAGTACACTCAAATTCTTTGTCCACTTTTATTGTCTAAATATTAGAAAACAATCAAATAATAATCTCTTTTAAATGTGAAATCTATTTAACTGTAAAAAGATTTATTAATGTTTTGTAAAAAAGAATATGAATAGGAAAATGACGTGTATCTATTAACTCATCTCGAGTAAAAGAAGTACTTTAGAAAGAAATGACAGGTAATATAAGATAACTATCGAGCTAAACAGTTATAAGAGCTTTAATAATAATTGAGTTCGGATGCAAATGTGATAACAAAGGTTTGAATAGAATAGAGTGGATCAAACACCTAAATATGATTAATATTTATCATTTTGAAACTTGTAAATTTTTATTAATTTTTAAATTATAACGCAAACACATCTTTCGAATATTTCTTATATTATTTTTAAAATTTATTTTCATTAACACGAAGGGCACGCGTAATGGGTGTACGGTAAGACTAGTATCCTTAATAAGTGGTGCACTAGATCTTCCAATTTATTAGTTTTTTTCCATGAAAAGAGAAAAAAAGCAACAAAAAGATCTTCCAATTATTTAAAGAGAGAATATTTGTTTTAAGCTTATATTATAGCTTAAGATAACTAATTATTCACCTTATTGACTTAGAATATAAAATCACTTTTCAAAATTTTAATGTACTTTATCCTTTTAAATTTATAAATAGATACTTTTAGTCAAGAAACTTCCCACTTGTTGTAGGAAAAAAAGGAAGAAGAGCAAGAAGAAAAAATAGGCCTACATTTATGAAGTTGCAAACGTCTCACTTGACGAGAGGAACATAGTTGACTCAATGAAGTTTTTACTATAGAGAGGCTTGACCCTTTAGTGCATGAGTATGTCAGCATGAATTCTGATTAGTTGGACCAATAAATTAACTTCAAATATTGAATAACTAAATTTAAAAAGTCCCATCTGTTATGAAAATAAAAGGATGATTTGAGCTCATTGTTAAATATTATAATTGTACATAAGTCTTTGATTTTTAGAGCAAAGAGTTTATCTCTTTGTGATTGGTTCTATAATATCTCTTTGAGAATATTCCTCTTTTGAACCATCAAAAATGGTCAAAAAACAATTGGAACATGACAACACAATGAAAAAAGGATGGTAGCTATAGCTAGCAGAGTTGCTCAAGCAAGGTAAAGGAATTTCCCTGTAAAAGTTTTTGATTGAAGATCTTGAAGAAACTATAGACAACTTGATCACTACCTCTAATTGGATAAACCATTGGAATAGTATCATTTTTTGAAATGGCCCACACACAGTGGTCAATTTGGTGATACGTGAGGTGTCATGCAACGGCGGAGCTAGAGTTCAAGATATGAACACGATTGAACTCAATAATTTTGGTAAAAATTCTAATTTTGTTTGATGAAATTTATTTAATATGTATAAGATTATTAATTTAGAACCCCAGTAACTTAAAATAGCTAGAATTTCATTAAAATTTAATGTTTACATCGTTTAATGTAAAATCTGGGAAGACTGTAATTATAACTCTTATCACGAGTGAATTTGATAATTTTGCACTCATGAAGTGTGGAAAGTGCCAAATATTCGTGAAAATATTAGGAACAGAAACATCTAAAAGCGAAAATGGCTAAAACGGAGGAACCGATTGTATTTTATCATTTGTTCCCATAGCAAATGGGTATCAAAAAGCACCTAGTAGTTGACAAATGCTAAAGTGCAGGAAATCCCAACAAGGTTGCAACTTTTAGAAAACTGCGGAGTCATATTGCTATACATGAGTTGATTCTTATAATAAAATAATCAAAGGTCAATTTCTTGTGAAACAAAAAACTATACATAATTTAGCTAGGTAATTAATTATATGCATACAATGACATTAAGTCCCACCCCATTTTGCCAATAGTGACATACAAGAAGCTCCCAAAACAAGTGATACATTGGCAAGAAGTTGGAGCTTGAAATTACTATGTAAATTAGGGTCCATGAAATCTTTTGCAAGAAGATCCACAAGTGCCATGTAAATTAGAATACCAGCTGATGCTGAATTAAGAACCCCTTGCACAATCAATGATGCTGAGCTTTGCTCATTGTAACCTTTTGATATCATCATTCCAATTGCTATTCCACTTGGAGTTGTAAGAGTGAAGAACAATACCATAATTGCTATTGTTTTTGCCCTGTACTTCGCCTGCACATTCATATAGATTTTTACCGGTGGGATTCAAAATTTTTTTAAAATAAAGTTAATGGAATTCAGCATCTGATAATATATTAGACTTTATATATATAACGTAATTTTTCGACTAAAAATTCCTTTTTCGCCCCAGCTCTGCCATGCCTAATTGTCGATCACTTCATATTCCAAGGAAGTACAAAATCTGTCATGTATCTTATTGATTCATTAATTCAACATAGATTACGATGATTTGGAGAATGGGCCAATGTAATTTTATAATTTATCTTCCGTAAAGAAAAATATAAGGCAAGATTTGTTTCCTAAAATTAAAGAAATAATTTAGTGGGTGTTTGGACATAAGAATTATAAAATTCCAAAGAAAGGAGAAATTTTTGTTTAAGTGAAAATGGTATTTGAAAATTAGAGTTATGCTTGGACATGAATATAATTTTGGGTTGTTTTTGAATTTTTGTGAGTAATCTGAGGAAAAATTTTAAAAAATAATTTTTTGGAGTTTTTCAAATTTTTAAAAAATTCTAAACTTTATCTTCAAGTGAAAATTAAAAATTTTATGACGAAATACTTGATCTGAAACTTTTCCCGAAACAAAGTGAAAAAATTGTGATGTCCAAATGGGCTTTTACTCTACTTATGGTGAGAAATGAAGAAAGAGCGAGAAGGTTTATTTTACCTGGGAAATGCACCCTCCAAGTCCCATGCCTTCAAAAAATTGATGAAAACTCAAAGCTATTATTAGAGGTTTGATTGTTTTGGGATTTTCTGTAGTTCCAAGCGAAATACCAATAATCACAGAATGAACCAAAATTCCCAGCTCTAAAATCTGCAAAGTTTTCAGATTTCTTTTAGAATATGTGTATGTCAATGCAAAGATCAATGGAAAAATTTATCAAACTAAAATAAGCATTTGGATAACAAGAATAAAAAAGAAAACTACGAATTAAATTCACTAAGCCCAATAATTTGAAATTGTTCTTTTCATTCACTTAAAAACACAAGCTTTTCTTATATACCACACAATACCACATAATTTCATTCACCAATTTCACTACTTATAATTATAAAAACATTATTTCAACTGAATTTTAGTAACAATTCTCTTCGAATTGCAACGAAAGGTTTCACAATAATCAACGTAAAACTAGTTATGTTGGAAATCTATTTAAATTGGGGTTTCAATATGAGCAAATTGCAAAAGTAAATACAAGTGATTAGAGTAAATTTGTAAGGATGTTTACGTAATTAATCTGAACCTCTTGAATTGGAACAAATAAAGCTAAGTTTATGATATTGACAGATCCATGACAAATGTTCGAGAATAATTGACAGCAAAAAAGTATATAAAAAGACAAAAATACTGACACAAGAATGAAATATCTGCGACTTAATTCTGTGGTATTTGTTCCTTTAGGAATCTATTAAACTAGTTTTTCTTTTTAGAAGACTCCCTCCCCCCCCTCCCAAACCAAAAAGAAATACTATGACAGAGAAAAATTAAGGAAAAACAAATCCAATTAGAATTAAGGAAACCTTTTCCTCTTTTTTTTTTTTTTTTTCCCTTCTTCTTCTTCTTCAATATGCGATATTTTTAGTAAAATGAAGTATATACTTCCCACCTGAAAGCTATAGAAAAAAACTAGAAGGGAAAATGGAAAAGAAAAAAACAAAAAAGTTAAAGGAAAACGTTAATTTTTCTATTTTATTCCCTCAATATTTTCTTGCTTCTTAAAAAAATTTATTGCAAAAAATAGTGTATTAACACAAAAGAGAAAAAGAACACTAAGAATAATGAGTTTTCCAAACCTGTTAAAAAACATAAGCTAATAAGGATTCACAAAATTTAGGCACAAACAGACAAAATTAGAACTAATATATACATGGACAATGCAAATATTACCTGAGATATTAACCTGTGACGAATAAGACCAGAAGAATTGGTTCTTTCTAACAAAATTTGAGGACCGTGTCCATGTGTATGGATACCATCATTTTCTTCATCATCTCCAATATTCACTGGCTGTGCTTTTCTAAGCTCAGCTCTTCTATGATAACCAGTTGCGAATGACTCCATCATCAAAGTAAAAATGGCAGACATCATTGAAACAAAACCAGCAAATGGAAAACTCCCAAATATTTCACTATTAAGGCAAGGGTTTGTCAAGCTCTGAAATGCATCAGGTAAAATGTGAATGAATCCAGTGGCAAGAATTACCCCCGCCGCGAAAGCTTTGATCAAGAAATTAAGAGATGAATAATCATTTTGCAAAGATTTGAAGTTGTTCAAGAGAACTGGGATGATAATACCAAGTGCACTTGCACAAAGGATTGATGTTATGGCTACTAGTTTGTAGGCTAAGGCTTCATGTTTGGTTTTTTGATGATCTTTATTTTGGGGTTCACATGTACAATTTGCAAAGATTGGGGTCGATTGGAAAAGGATTGAAAAGTAGATCAGGGCTGTGATTTTGAGAAGTAGTGAAGGTTGAGTCATTACCGTTTGCTTTTGGTGAAGAAAGAAGTTAATTTAGTGAAGAGATGGGAGCTCCTTTAGAGTACTGTGAAGCTTTTATGAATGGGGCTTTGACAAGTTGGACTGAATATGTGATAGACATATTGGAATTTTTCGGTGAATAATTTGAAAGGATCTAAATACCTCAAAAAAATATTAATTTATTCACAAGTGAAGAGTCGGAGATATATAGAAGGCTAATCAATCACTCGTAAATTCAATACTCTCTGATATAAGCAAACGGCTGCACAAAGCATTTCGAAGAACGATCACACTCTAAGGGGTGTGATTCAAGCATTAGTGGCTGCTTGTATGGCTCGAATCCATGACCTATAGATCTTTCTGACACTCAGAAAATAAAAGGTACTACCCGTATTTTGTAATAATACAAAACTTATGTCACTAGAAATTAGAAACACATATTCACATAGCATTATTTTGGCTATAAAACCTATTTAAGCATAAATTAAAGAAACTAGAAAATAATATCAAAATCCTACTAGTCTTGGTTTAATTCTACATGATTGTAGTGACTTTGCATGTGTATATAATTATAATATGCATCAGAGTACCTCCTATATAGAAATTATCGTCATTAGTACAACCTTGTTTGAATAGAAATTATCGTCATTAGTTTATGCCAGAATTCCTAGACGATGCAAACTCAAGAAAATCGATCTAGGGTTATATAAATAGAATATATACCAACAAAGACAGTTCTTACAATATGTCTAAAAGATTTATGCTTAACGAAACTGATGTTCCTCTAGTGTTCAAAAAAAAAAATATTCGTCAAAACCACTAGACGAGTTTCTCCATGTTGTGCTTCAATAAGGAAAATAAAACTTGAGAACTTATCGCTATATAGTTATGAAATATCTGACATGGGTTTTGTCAAAAATCAAGGTCGTGATTGGTGAATATTGATAACCGTCTGTCATAGATAGGAAACTCCATCCGATAATTGTACTACTATTGATATGTGGGTAGGTTGATTGTAGTATAATTACTCACTCCTAGCATGAAATCCAAAACAAACCAATACATCTGGTTAGCCACATAAGAAAAGATAATTTCCTACTAAGTAATGCAACATTTGATTGGTGGTATAAAATAATACTGCGTTAAGTTATCCAAAAATTTAAATATTGTTATGCGCAAAATAAAATATGAAATAGGAATATATGTATTAACAATACGAAAATTAAACTACTTAAAGACCAAAAAAGCCCTTTAAGCAGAGGCAGACACACATGTTAAGTTAAGGGGTTACGGACACCCGAAAACTTCGGCTAAAGTTTCGTATATACTTACAAATGTCTAAAAAAAAAATAATCAAATCTTAGCATAGGTCCCCGTACCAGTCATTATGAGTGGCATAAATATATATTAAATGTTATGATGCCTGCAACTGTCGAATCCTGGATCGCCTATGCCTTTAAGTTAGTATTTCTACATAGTAATATCAACATTATTAAACAACATAACAATTACTTTATTTGTCAAACATGCGCATGACAATTATTTTATAATTATTCACTTACACATATATAAAATTCCTACATTATAATTGCTACATAACTAGTATGTGGACCAAACGTTTGTAAGTGTATTTACCAGCTGTTGGGCGGGTGGAAGTTCCAAAATTTTACTTAACTTATTTTTTTTATTCCCTCTTTTTTGTGGGTAAGTTATGTCATCCAATCTTTTTACGTGTCTTTTTCAACACGTCTCGATGCCATGGGCTTCATTATTTTGATGGGAATGTCCTCTATATGTCTCTTGTTTGTCATAGAGTTAGGACTAGGTCAAGCTCTATGCATGTGTTATGTCCCGAGGCGAGGCTAACCTTATAGCTATGAATTTAGTAGAAGTCAGTAACTTTGGATCAAATCCTATTATATTAAAAAGATTATTAAATATTTATAAATAATATATTTGAAACCCAATAAGTAAAAAGAATTGTGACGTAAAATTTATAAACTAAAAATTCTAACTTCGCCTCTGATTATTATATTTGTTCTTCTATTCCATCCGTGATACACCAAAACAAATCAAATGTATAAGTGAAATGAGGACCTTCCATATGAGAGAGGGTACAAAATGAACTTATGGATTATCCTCTATAATTTTGTTTGAATTTTTGTTCTGGAAAAAGACCATTTAAATAATTTGCTTCCCAACTTTCTTTCCCATAATTCGGATGTAAGTGGACTTGTCATGGTCCCATAGATTTGGAAGAAGAAAAACAACTACTTGAATGGCGTAAGCAATTGACAGATAATCAATGATGTAGAAATCGTAGCTTCTAATGTTATTTAAGTTGATGTATGGTGGTATTTTTTGAGAAAGCATTTTCCACGTTTCTCAAGGAGAAACCAAGATTTTTAAAATTCGAAGGGAGTGATTTGGTGGTGGAGGAGATAGAATTAAGGTAAGCATAAACCTTAACTTGATAAATCCTACACAAACCGAAACCGAAAAGCGTGAAACTAAAACATACGGAATTTAGAAAACCAAATATATACCGAATCAAAATATATCAAAACAGTATCAAATTGACCGATGAACACCCCTAATCAGAGTTTTTGTTCCGAGCAAACATAGACATCAAAAGACAACGTATTCATATTCGTTTGAACGAGAGGAGGAAAAAAGAGAGGAGACTGTTTACCCTAAACTACAGGTAACAATTGAATTTGTACGTGGTATTAATAATACGCGATTTGGTCTAATACAATTAAAGAATAAACGATAAATAAAGGCTGATTTAAATGAATGAAAGAATAAACAAACCACCAAAGTTGAGTAATTTTGCTGTGACAGGATGAACAGTAGTGAAATAATATTTTATGAAGAGGATAGTCAAAATATGCTAACCGTTATATTGATCGTATGTTCTCTCCCGTATACAATAGGGGTGAATTCTTTATATAGGAAGAGAAAAGAATCCTATACAAGCTAAAAGACCTAATTACAGGGTAAAAGATCCCTAAAATTATTGGGTTCAACGCCCTTGCTGATTTGGGCCGTGATTCCCGCCGAGATATTTACAAGTCACGAGATTTCCGATCTTCCATTATGTGAAGCTGATATTTTTACCATAAGATGCTTTACCCAGACCGGTCTCGACAACCTTATCTCGAATACCTTGGCTTCGAACTTTATCCCGATGACGCCTGACCTCGAACTTCCCTTCTTGAAATGCCGTTCTCGATCTACAGGAGACCGACCTCAAGTTACACCGATAATCGTAACCCAAGACCGGTGTTTCTTATGTGCTCGGTCTTATCCGACCCCATACAGATAATCCCCTCGTTTTTTGGAGAGTATTGACAAGAAACGATATGAGCCGCCGCTTTTCAAGATTAGGTTAAGTGAGAACACACTTACTATGACACGAAGTTCGAAGCGTCAAATCAGATAACCTAAAAACATCTTGCTATGGATGACGGCAGCATGATGACGCACGTGGCCATTATCAAAAAGGGTCCTTTCGTGTCCCAGCTGGCGATAAACCCTGTAACTTCTACAAATACCAATTAATGTTTTCCCATCTCGTGTTTCGAACCGCCGCTTTTGAAAAGTATAAATAGCCCCCCCATTCTTCAATTTTCAGGTTTTGCGTCGTTTTAATATTTTCTTGCATTTGCTCTCTGCATTTTAGCGCCTCAAGCAAACTTCTATCATACACTTCCCTTTGCTCGCCTCCCATCTCTTCTACTCTAATGGCGAAAACATCTAAATCCGTACCTCAAAAACAACAACCTTCTTCCTCTCAACCCGCTGAAGAGGTTGAGCCTGCCCCTGTTGAGGAAACTTCGGCGGAGCCTCCTCTAAAAGCTTTCATACTGGTTGGATGCTCGACCGGCTCCGACTTCAAGGTGGAGAAGGCCTCTTCAGTGCCGGGTCGGGGCGAAGTGGTCGCTAGGTACATTAGTTCAATCACTAACAAAATCCTTGACAGGGTGAAGACGGAGTGTAGATGGGTTGGCAAGGATGTGGTAGTCCCTTCCCCGGATGAGGCGATTACCACCCATGTGGAGGGTTACTTGAGCGTCTATACCTACCCCTTCACGTTGGGACCTTTGGACCCCATAATTGTCACCTTTTGTAAAAGGTACAACATTACATTGGGCCAGGTTCATCCCTCCATTTGGCGGATAGTTCACCTCTTCCGCTTTTTTGTGAGTAAGGTCGACGGGCACCCCTTCACCGTCGACCATTTACTTCGACTGTACAGTCCCCGAATCTTCCGAGGGGGACTAATAAAACTTGCTCGCCGGGCCAGCAAAGCCCCATTTTCGAGCATTGATGAGGACAAGGACCGGGGTTGGATGAGCCGATTCGTTCGAATAAGAACCTCGGACCTTATCCCTGCAGAAGACATGCCGTTCCCTGAGAAGTGGAACATGAACCGTAAGTTTCCCTACTTAAATCCTTCTGTTGTTCTTCTTTCGATATCTTACTGATGTATTTTGTAAGGTGTAGCCATTTCTCAAATGCTGGCCGCAATCCAACACTTGGAGGAATGGGTCCGGAAAGTGGTAGCTCGGAGGACCTACTCGGAGCGCACTTGGCGTGAAATATCGAAAGGCCTTTGGGAGGCCAAGAATCATGGTGAGCTCAATAATGCTCTCATTCCTTGCCATATGTGATCGATACTGCTGACATCTTACTTCCTCTTTTCTTTACAGGGTTATCGAAGGATGCCGAATTGAGGCCGACGTCCACCGATAGAGAGGCTCCTTGTCCTTCCCCTGTTTCGGAGAAGGAGGGAGAGAAGAAAAGAAAAGAAATCCCCGGTCCCTTAGAGCCCGAGAATAGGAGGGTTAAGAAGAAAAGCATAGCTCGTAGGGTTAAAATCGCCGACCTGGCTATTCGGCTGAGTGACGACTCCGAGGAAGATAGAAACCTTGATACTTTAAATAATGAACCATCTCGAACAGTCCCCGAGCCAGCGGTGGAATAAGCTTGCATCCCTCGAGCAGAGGATCTCGAGGCAGAGATGAGGACCGGGGTATGTGCCGATGCAGGGGAGGCAGTACAAGGAATCTCGGACCTCCCAGAGACAATGGATTCTCCCTCCTTTTCGGAGGCAACCCTTAATGAAGCCCAGGCCGCAAGGACGCATACGCCGAGCAAAGGCCCGGTATCGGTAGGAGCCTTCGAATAGTTCTTCGATGGAGTGCCATCGGCTGATACATTCGGGCTCGAAGTGCCGAGAAAGAGTCCTCCCGCCGAGACGAGCGGGGTATCTATCGGTCTCAAGTTAGTCGATAGATTTCCCGCTCCAAGCTCCAATCCTGATTGGAAGAGGGTAGTAAAGTTCACCATTCCCGAAGATGCTAGGGCCATGGCCGCGCCCGTAGGCGTGGCTAGCTACCTTCGTTGTTTGGTGACCGAGAGGATCAGGATGCAATAGACGCGGTGGACGAGGCCTGTTTATTCAACGAAGCTCAACAGGTGGCAAATAAGGTAAAATTCCTCATAGGCTGTATTTGGTGTCCATTATCTTATTCTTAGACTCGTACTGACTATTTCATTTTTTCCTCACGCCTTGCAGTCTTCGGTGCTTCATCACGAGGTGTTCCTTCGTCAAAGGGAAGAAAAGGCATGGCGCCAGCGGCTCGAGGGGGAGATGTCGACTCTTCGAACCGAGCTGGACTTCGTGCTTAAAGAGAATGACAGAACACTCGACCAGCTGGGGCAGCAGATTGACCGAGTAAATCAACTTTGGTCCGTAGTGAGCGAGGCCCAGGCAGAAACCGATGAATGGAGAGCCAAGGCCGATATATTAACTTTGGAGAAGGAAACCCTCCGGGCTCGTGTAGTACCCTTGGAGGAGCAACTTTCGGAGGCACAAGAGAAAATCGGGGTTCTGACCAAGAGCACCGATTCACTTCAGTCCCAAGTCGAGGCGCTCACTCTGGATCGGGATGTCCTGGTAAACGAGCTGCAATCAGCAAAGTCCGAGATTGCCACATCCAAAGCCAACGCCGATGATAGCTCAATACAAAGCTGATGCTGAGGCCGCCCAGGAGCAATCAGAGATTTTGGTCGAATACACCAAGTGCCAGACCCGTCTCTCCGTCCTCGAGGAGCTACAAGCTCGAGGTTTCGATCTATCTTCTGAGGTCGACGAAGCAGCAAAGATCGAAGCCGAAGCAAGGAGGCGGGCCTTCCTTAAGGAAGAAGAAGATGATTCTGACTGATGTTGCCTGTAAAATGATATGGCCTTTTTGTAACATACTTTAGTTTGCATATATAAAAGAATTCCTTTTTTTGTCTGACTTTGCTCTAAAATTTTCATATCTCGCAAATTTTCCTGCCTTAGCTAGGATTTATTTCACCATATATTTTCTTCCTCCATGGCCGATCGAATAAGGCCCACACCTCGAGGGAACCTTGGTCCGTTAAGGAATTGAATCCGTCTTAACAGGTTTTGACCCGGTTCGGCCTTGGCCTTTTATGAATTTGGAGTTGCCTTAATAGGCTTCGTTTCTCCCCGAACTTTATTAGTTCGATGTGGCCTTGGCCTATTAAGAAATCGGGATCATGTCTTAGCAAATTTTGTTCCCCTTTGAACTTCAATGACTTGATTTGGCCTTAGCACTTTTTAAAGAATCGAGGTTTTGCCTTGGCAAGTTTCAGTCATCCTCGAATTTAGCTTGGTTTGGCCTTAGCCTTTTATAAATTGGGGTTTGCCTGAGTTGGTCTTATTTCCCTTCGAGTTTTGTTAACTCAATACGGCCTTGGCCTTTTAATCAAATTTGGGGTTTGCCTTAATAGGTCTTACTCCCCTCTGAATTTGGTGCAAACATTTGAACAATGTTAGTTTTTGATGATGTAATGAAAATCGAAGAGGCCCTTGGGCTCAGAAACAGAATATCGGTGCTAAAGAAACTTTATTAGCATTCATACGCTTGTACAACTTTGCTTAAGGGGCAGATCGATCTATTTGGGCACGGTACTTTCGACCGTTTGACCCTTACATTGATTCCTAACGATCTGTGTGAAGTCCCCTTGAATTTGAAGTAGCTAAGCGAAGATTCAAAATAGACAAGCAATCTCCAGATATTCAAGGTCGATCGATGTTGTGCCCCAAATATCATTATCTTCGATGAGCGACTGATCTAAGTTAGCACGACTTCCGGTTGCCTCATTAAAAACCTTGCCGTAAAACTCAATTTGGGACAAAATCGGTCGAAGGAAAAAAGAGTGCAACGCGTGCTTTCAGTCCTAGTGTCTCGTGTTTCCTGGCTTGAGGTCACTCCATTTGCAACCTGCAGATGTTAGTATCAACAAACAAAATGAAAAATGAAATTTATTACCTTAACAATAATATCGCTTCAAGTGGCTCACGTTCCAATTGTTTGGCAACTGCTTGCCATCCATAGTTCCGAGCTTGTAAGATCCCTTTCCGGTGACCTTCAATATAGTATAGGGCCCTTCCCAGTTCGGTTCCAGTTTTCCTCGTTGGATCTCGAGCGTTGGGTGTAATTCTTCTGAGTACCAAATCCTCAATGTTGAAATATCGGAGATGGGCTCTCCGATTGTAATACCTTTTGATTTTTTGTTTCTGCGCCGCCATCCGAACAAGGGCCGCTTCACTTCTTTCATCCAAAAGTTCCAGGCTGATGTTCATAGCTTCCCGGTTCGATTCTTCGGTTGTGTATCGGAACCTGACGCTTGGTTCGCCTACCTCGACTGGTTTCAGTGCTTCAGTACCGTAGACTAGGGAGAATGGGGTGGCCCCGGTGCTGGTTTTCTCGGTTGTGCGATATGCCTATAGAACCTCGTGCAGCATTTCCCTCCATTTTCCCTTTGCGTCGGCTAACCTTTTCTTCAAGTTTTGAATTATAGTCTTGTTGGTTGACTCGGCTTGACCATTGCCGCTGGGGTGATACGGAGTTGACAATATTCTCTTGATCTTGTTGTCTTCGAAGAACTTTGTTATTTTGCTGCCAACGAATTGTTTTCCATTATCGCATACAACTTTTGAGGGCATCCCAAACCGGCAAATAATATGGTCCCATATGAAGTCAATTACTTCTTTTTCCTACCTTTTCGGAAGCCTGTGCTTCCACCTACTTGGAAAAGTAGTCAGTCATAAAAATAAAAAGAATAAATTGAGCTTTACCTAGTACATGAGGGAGAGGGCCGACGATGTCCATTCCCCACTTCATGAACGGCCATGGCGATAGGACCGAATGCAATGTCTCTCCGGGTTGATGAATCATCAGTGTGTGCCTTTGGCATTTGCTGCACTTGCGTACGAACTCCTTCGTATCTTTCTCCATGTCAATCCAATAGTAACCGGCCCGAATTATATTTCGAAACAAGGATTCAGAGCCGGAGTGATTGCCGCATGTGCCTTCAGAACTCTGAAGTTAAGCGTGCTTGGGCGAGAGTAATACTAGGATGGGTGACCCCCTGGGAAGTCCTCGTTTTGCATCCCTTAAGATGTCATTAAACACTTCTTGTCCAGTTGGTATAGCGCCTGAATTCATTAGGCAAGGTCACGGGATCGATCACACCTTATGGGGGTTTTATATCCGCATTTTTATCGCTGAAGCATAAAGCTCCTTCCGCCGCATAATCCCGAGTGCCTTTTTCTCGGGTGATAAATATTTTGGTACGCTTTAACACTGGGGGCCTTGGGGTGTATCTACCCCTCCGATTATCATGTTGATAGTGTGTTGAGGCTCCTCCTGATTTGTTGGTCTGTTTCTGTTCCGTAATGGTTCTTGGCCCGGTCGCTTAAAAACTCTCGAAGGTGCCCGTTTTCGAGCAACCGTGCCACCTCTTCCCTCAGTTGTCAACAATCTTCCGTCTTATGTCCATGTGTACCATGGTACTTACATATTAAGTTGGGGTCTCTCTTGGCCGGGTCCGATTGCAGCGGCCAAGGCCCCATCTGGTATCTTTAATGCGACCGATGGCGGATACAAGAGTCGCTGAATCGACGTTGAAGTTGTACTCGGACAGTCGGGGTGCTTCTCGGTGACCAGCTGCTCTTTCTAAGTTATTTCTCGGCATCGGTCCTCGGTTCCTTCGATTAGGATCGTTCCTCCTCTCCTGTCTCGGAGACCCTTGTCTTCTCGGGATGGCCCTTCGATCGCCAGAGTACGGTCGATGTCTGTCTCTGTTTGACCTTGGCTCTCGGTAATTATCTCTTTGAGTCTGGTCATGAGTTCTAATAGGGTAAGCGGATCCCGAGGGGGCTCCAAGCTGATCATCTTCGACCCTGATCTTCGATTGATACTGATTGTGTATATCCGCCCAAGTGGCAGCCGGGTATTCGATCAAGCTCTGCTTAAGCTATTGAGATGCCGTTGAACTTCGGGCATTGAGCCCTTCAGTGAAATCTTGCACGGCCCAATCATCGGTGACCGGTGGTAGGTCCATTCGTTCCATTTGAAAGCGAGATACAAATTCCCTCAGCATCTCGTTATCTCTTTGCCTGACTTTGAATAAGTCTGATTTCCGTGTCTCGACTTTAATGGCACCTGCATGAGCTTTGACGAAGGTGTCTGCGAGCATGGCAAAGGAATCGATGGAGTTCGGGGGCAGGTTGTGGTACCAAATCATTGCTCCCTTCGACAAGGTCTCCCCGAATTTCTTCAGAAGAACGGACTCAATCTCGTCATCTTCGAGATCATTCCCCTTTACGGCGCATGTGTATGCCGTTACGTGTTCATTTGGATCAGATGTCCCGTTGTACTTGGGGATTTTTGGCATGCGGAATTTTTTTGGTATAGGTTTTGGGGCAGCGCTTGACGGGAAAGGATTTTGTACGAATTTCTTCGAGTCTAAGCCTTTCAACACCGGGGGTGCTCCTGGAATCTGGTCCATCCTCAAGTTATATGTTTCTACTTTCTTGTCGTTGGCTTCAATCTTCTTTTCGCCCGATTCGACTCTCTTTATTAGCTCCTCGAGCATCTTCATGATTCCAGAATTTTTCCTCGATCCGCTTTTATCCGGTTGCACTGCGGTCGGTTCGTTTTCGGGGACAACTCCTCGAGAAGAACCGGCTTCAACCCTGTCCGAAACCTGACTGCGACTTTGCAATTGGGCGATGGCTGCTTGCTGGGCTTGTAACATGTCGAATATCATTTTGAGACTGATCGCGTCCCCTTCGTCGTTTTGATTTCTTGAACGCTGTTCTCTCTGGACACTGTTCGACGGGCCAGAAGTCTGATCCACATCGATCGCTATTTGAGAGTTGGCGTCGATTGGAACTTCATTACCGAGCATCACATTGTTGTTTTCGCCCTGGTGGTCGAACTCATCATTGACGAACTGAGGCATGGATTGTGAGTGCGACATGATTACGTTATATCCTGAAAACAAAAGATTCTGCAAAGAACAAGCGTAAAATAGTGTGTGTGACAGGAATTTGTATCAAACCGTCACTATCATCCTTAGCCCCGCGGTGGGCGCCAAACTGTTTACCCTAAACTACAGGTAACAATTGAATTTGTATGTGGTATTAAGGATACGTGACTTGATCTAAGACAATTAAATAATAAACGATAAATAAAGGCTGATTTAAAAGAATGAAAGAATAAACAAACCACTAAATTTGAGTAATTTTGCTGTGACGGGATGAACAGTAGTGAAATAAATATTTTATAAAGAGGATAGTCAAAATATGCTAACCGTTATATTGATCGTATGTTCTCTCCCGTATAAAATAGAGTTGAGTTCTTTATATAGGAGGGGAGAAGAATTCTATACAAGGTAAAAGACCTAATTACAGGGTAAAAGATCCCTAAAATTACTTGTTTCAATGTCTTTGTTGATTTGGGCCGTGATTCCCGCCGAGATAATTACATGCCACGAGATTTTCGGCCCTTCCGTTCGGTCCTAGTTTTCCTTCGTTTGGATCTCGAGCGTTGGGTGTAATTCTTCTGAGTACCAAGTCCCCAATGTTGAAGCATCGGAGATGGGCTCTCCGATTGTAATACCTTTCGATTTTTTGTTTCTGCGTCGCCATCCGAACAAGGGCCGCTTCCCTTCTTTCATCCAAAAGTTCCAAGCTGATGTTCATAGATTCCCGGTTCGATTCCTCGGTTGTGTTTCGGAACCTGATGCTCAGTTCGCCTACCTCGACCGGTATCAGTGCTTCAGCACCGTAGACTAGGGAGAACGGGGTGGCCCCGGTGCTGGTTTTCTCGATTGTGCGATATGCCCATAGAACCTCGGGCAGCATTTCCCTCCATTTTCCTTTTGCATCGGCTAACCTTTTCTTTAGGTTTTGAATTATAGTCTCTTTGGTTGACTCGGCTTGACCGTTGCCGCTGGGGTGATACGGAGTTGACAGTATTCTCTTGATCTTGTTGTCTTCGAAGAACTTTGTTACTTTGCTGCCAACGAATTGTTTGCCGTTATCGCATACAACTTCTGAGGGCATCCCAAACCGGAAAATAATATGGTCTCATATGAAGTCAATTACTTCCTTTTCCCTGACCTTTTCGTAAGCCTGTGCTTCCACCCACTTGAAAAAGTAGTCAGTCATAAAAAGAATAAATTGAGCTTTACCTGGTGCACGAGGGAGAGGGCCGACGATGTCCATTCCCCACTTCATGAACGGCCATGGCAATAGGACCAAATGCAATGTCTCTCCGGGTCGGTGAATCATCGGTGCGTGCCTTTGGCATTTGCTGCACTTGCGTACGAACTCCTTCGTATCTTTCTCTATGTCGATCCAATAGTAACCGGCCTGAATTATTTTTTGAACTAAGGATTCGGAGCCGGAGTGATTGCTGCATGTGCCTTCGTGCATCTCTCTTAAGATGTATTCGGTGTCACCGGGCCTGATGCATATGGCGAGGGGACCTCCGAATGTCCTTCTGTATAGGGTTCCGTCGCCGGCCAAACAAAATTGGGCTGCCTTTGTGCGTAACGATCTCAATTCTTTGGGATCCGATGGCAACTTACCTGAACTGAGATATTCTATGTATTTATTCGTCCAATCCCAGGTCAAGCTTGTTGAGTTGATTTCGGCATGGCCTTCTTCCACCACTGACCTTAATAGTTGCCGACCTTTTCAGAATAGATCTCTTCATCTTCGACCGATGACCCTAAGTTGGCGAGGGCATCGGTCTCACTGTTCTGCTCTCGCGGTATGTGCTGTAGGGTCCATTCTTTAAACCTATGTAGTGTGACCTGAAGCTTGTCCACGTACCTTTGCATACGCCCCTCTCTGACCTCGAATGTCCTGTTTACTTGGTTGACTACAAGGAGAGAATCGCATTTGGCCTCGATTATCTCTGCCCCCAGGTTTTTTGCCAACTCTAAACCTGCAATCATAGCCTCATATTCTGCTTCGTTATTAGTCAATTTTACAGTCTTAATGGACTGTCGAATTGTGTTCCCAGTTGGGGGTCTAAGTACGATACGAAGCCCCGATCCTTTCGAATTAGAGGCGCCGTCTGTGAACAAAGTCCACACTCCTGAAGGAGTCCCTGATTCGGTCATTAGTTCTCTCTCGACCTCGGGAATAAGCGACGGTGTAAAGTCGGCGACAAAATCTGCTAGCACTTGAGACTTGATCGAGGTTCGAGGCCGATATTCAATATCATATCCGCTTATCTCGATGGCCCACTTGGCCAGTCGACCTGATAGCTCAGGTTTGTGCATAATATTCCTAAAGGGATAAGTCGTCACTACACATATGGGGTGACATTGAAAATAGGGTTTCAGCTTCCTAGAGGCACTTAATAAAGCGAGTGCTAACTTTTCCAAATGTGGGTACCTGGTTTCTGCCTCACCTAGTGTTCTACTGACGTAGTAAATGAGGAATTGCGTACCTTGTTCTTCTCGGACCAGGACCCCGCTTACCGCTACCTCCGAAACAGCAAGGTAAAGGTATGATTGCTCACCCGTTTTCGGCGTATGCAGCAAAGGTGGACTGGAGAGATACCTTTTAAGCTCTTCTAAAGCACGCTGACATTCTGGACCCCACGAGAATTCGTTCTTCTTTTTCAGCAAGTTGAAGAATTGATGGCTTTTGTCGGATGACCTCGAGATGAATCGGCCTAGGGCTGCTATCCGACTTGTTAGTTTCTGCATAGCTTTCACACTGTCTACAATCGTTATATCTTCGATGGCTTTGATTTTGTCGGGGTTGATTTCTATTCCTCGGTTCGAGACCATGAAACTAAGGAATTTTGCCGAACCCACTCCGAATGCACACTTCTCTGGGTTCAACTTCATGTTGTACCTTTTTAGTACATCGAATGTTTCCTGGAAATGACTCAAATGGTCCTCTGCTCGCAGGGACTTAACTAACATGTCATCAATATAAACTTTAATTGTTACACTCCTAGTTGGTTTTCGAACATCTTATTTACTAGACGTTGGTAGGTAGCCCCTGCGTTTTTCAGCCCGAATGGCATCACGTTATAGTAATAAGTGCCATACTTAGTGATGAAGGATGTCTTTTCTTGATCATCCTTATCCATTCGTATGTGGTTGTAACCAGAGTAGGCATCGAGAAAACTAAGAGTCTCGTGGCCAGCGGTAGCATCGATCATGCGATCGATGTTGGGCAAGGGAAAGGAGTCTTTGGGGCACGCCTTGTTTAGATCTTTATAATCTATGCACATTCTAATATTATTTCCCTTCTTAGGAACTACAACAACATTTTCTAGCCACTCCGGGTATTTAACTTCCCGTATGGACCCTATATTCAAAAGTTTAGTTACCTCGTCTTTGATGAATGCTTGCTTGATCTCGGACTGAGGCCTCCTCTTTTGCTTGACCGACCGGAATTTTGGGTCAATGCTCAGTTTGTGAGTTGTAATTTCCGGCGGTATCCCTGTTATGTCAAGATGGGACCAAGCAAAAGAATCTTCGTTAGCTGAAAGAAATTTAATTAATTTGGTCCTGAGCTCGGAGCTTAAGCCCGAACCCAGGTATACCTTTCGATCGGGCAAGTCGCTTCGGAGTGAAATCTGTTCGAGCTCCTCGACCGTCGATTTGGTCGCATCGGACTCGTCAGGACCGATAAATGACCGGGGAACCCCATAATTGTCAACTTTGAGTTGATCCTGCTCACCCTCGTTTGTTGAAGGTGGTGTCTGTGATTGCTATTGGGCCTTCTGGGAAGGAGCGGTCGGCTTTGACACTGTCTCCTCCACTGCGAACATCTCCCTCGCAGCATGTTGTTCTCCGTAAACAGTTACGACCCCATCAGCCGATGGGAATTTCAACATCTGGTGCAATGTCGAAGGTACAGCTCCGATGTCATGAATCCAAGGCCTCCCGAGCAAGGCATTGTATCTCATGTCGCCTTCGATCACGCAAAACTTCGTTGCCCGAACAGTACCGGCGGTGTTCACCATCAATGTTATTTCCCCTTTGGTTGTCTCACATGCCATGTTGAAACCATTGAGGATCTAAACTTCGGGAATGATCTGGTTTGTCAATCCGAGCTGCTCGATGACCCACGACCGAATTATTTTAGCTGAACTACCGGGATCGACAAGTACACGCTTCACCCGGGTTTTGTGTACGAGCATCGATATCACCAAGGCATCATTATGGGTTTGTATGACTCCTTCTGCATCTTTATCGCCGAAGCATAAAGCTCCTTCCGCCGCATAATCTCGAGTGCACTTTTCTCGGGTGATAGATATTTTGGTACGCTTTAACACCGGGCCTTGGGGTGTATCTACCCCTCCGATTATCATGTTGATCGTGTGCTGAGGCTCCTCCTGATTTGTTGGCCTGTTTCTGTTCCATAATGGTTCTTGGCTTGGTCGCTTAAAAACTCTCGAAGGTGCCCGTTTTCGAGCAACCGTGCCACCTCTTCCCTCAGTTGTCGACAATCTTCCGTCTTATGTTCATGTGTACCATGGTACTTACATATTAATTTGAGGTCTCTCTTGGCCGGATCCGATTGCAGCGGCCGAGGCCATTTGGTATCTTTAATGCAACCGATGGCGGATACGAGAGTCGCTGAATCGACGTTGAAGTTGTATTCGCACAGTCGGGGCGCTTCTCGGTGACCAGCGGCTCTTTCGAAGTTATTTCTCGGCATCGGTCCTCGGTTCCTTCGATTAGGATCGTTCCTCCTCTCCTGTCTCGGAGACACTTGTCTTCCCGGGATGGCCCTTCGATCGCCAGGGTACGGTCGATGTCTGTCTCAGTTCGACCTTGGCTCTCGGTAATTATCTCTTTGAGTCCGGTCATGAATTCTGATAAGGTAAGCGGATCCCGAGGGGGCTCCAAGATGATCATCTTTGACCCTGATCTTCGATTGATACCGATTGTGTATATCCGCCCAAGTGGCAGCCGGGTATTCGATCAAGCTCTGCTTAAGCTGTTGAGAAGCCGTTGAACTTCGGGCGTTGAGCCCTTGAGTGAAAGCTTGCACGGCCCAATCATCGGTGACCGGTGGTAGGTCCATTCGTTCTATTTGAAAGCGAGATACAAATTCCCTCAGCATCTCGTTATATCTTTGCCTGACTTTGAATGAGTCTGATTTCCGTGTCTCGGCTTTAATGGCACCTGCATGAGCTTTGACAGAAGGTGTCTACAAGCATGGAAAAGGAATCGATGGAGTTCGGGGGCAGGTTGTGGTACCAAGTCATTGCTCCTTTCGACAAGGTCTCCTCGAATTTCTTCAGAAGAACGGACTCAATCTCGTCATCTTCGAGATCATTCCCCTTTATGGCGCATGTGTACACCGTTACGTGTTCATTTGGATCAGATGTCCCGTTGTACTTGGGGATTTCTGGCATGCGGAACTTTTTTGGTATAGGTTTTGGGCAGCGTTTGATGGGAAAGGCTTTTGTACGAATTTCTTCTAGTCTAAGCCTTTCAACACCGGGGATGCTCCTGGAATCTGGTCCACCCTCGAGTTATATGTTTCTACTTTCTTGTCATTGGCTTCAATCTTATATTCGCCTGATTCGACTCGCTTTGTCAGCTCCTCGAGCATCTTCATGATTCCAGAATTTGTCCCCAATCCGCTTTCGTCCGGTTGCGCCGCGGTCGGTTCGTTTTCGGGGACAACTCCTCGAGAAGAACCGGCTTCAATCCTGTCCGAAACCTGGCTGCGACTTTGCAATTGGGCGATGGCTACTTGCTGGGCTTGTAACATGTCGAATATCATTTTGAGATTGATCCCGTCCCCTTCATTGTTTTGAGTTCTTGAACGGTGTTCTCTCTGGACACCGTTCGACGGGCTAGAGGACTCAATCTCGTCACTATTATCCTTAGCCCCACGGTGGGCGCCAAACTGTTTACCCTAAACTACGGGTAACAATTGAATTTGTATGTGGTATTAAGGATACGTGACTTGGTCTAATACAATTAAAGAATAAACGATAAATAAAGGCTGATTTAAATGAATGAAAGAATAAACAAACCACCAAAGTTGAGTAATTTTGCTGTGACGGGATGAACAGTAGTGAAATAAATTATTTTATGAAGAGGATAGTCAAAATAAACTAACCGTTATATTGATCGTATGTTCTCTCCCGTATACAATAGGGTTGAATTCTTTATATAGGAAGAGAAAAGAATCCTATACAAGGTAAAAGACCTAATTACAAGGTAAAAGATCCCTAAAATTATTGGGTTCAACGTCCTTGCTGATTTGGGCCGTGATTCCCGCCGAGATATTTACAAGTCACGAGATTTTCGGTCTTCCGTTATACGAATCTGATATTTTTACCATAAGATGCTTTACCCAGACCGATCTCGACAACCTTATCTTGAATACCTTGGCTTCGAACTTTATCTCGATGACGCCTAACCTCGAACTTCCCTTCTCGAAATGCCGTTCTGGAGACCGACCTCAAGTTACACCGATAATCGTAACCCAAGACCGGTGTTTCTTATGTGCTCGGTCGTATCCGACCCCATACAGAGACAGAATACAATTCTTTTGGATACGCTATCTAACGAATTCTACCAATCTAGAAAATAGATGGGATATATTTCGCCAAACTGGATAAAACTATTGTTCTAATCTAGACTCTAAAAGAATATGTATGTTATTCGTATTATCAAGTATTTCTCTGCGGAAAGCAATGAAAATAATTGCCTGAGAATTAAGAGCACGCTTGTGCTAATCAAACAGAGGAAAGAAAAATTGCAACTATATATGCACATGAAGCAGCCTTAAACAAACTTTGTTCCAAGCAAAAATAGATATCATAAGACAAAAGAAGGCACATATAACTAATGGGAAGCAAGATAGTTTAAGATAAGTTCTGTAAGTTCTAAGGAAAGTAATGAGAATTATTGACTGAGAATTAAGAGCAGTCTTGTGCTAATCAAACAGAGAAAACATTGCTGCTATGAATGAAACAGCCTAAATCCTCCTTTGATGGTGCTTCATCAGACCCTTGTCTTTCAGACCAAATGATTTTGCTGTTTTAACCATGAACCACCTATAAAACATGAAAAGAGTTAATTACTGTCTGCAACAGACTGAGCGACAAAGAAAATAAAAAAAAAGGATAGTTTGGTGCACTAAGCTCCCGCTATACGCGGAGTCCGAGGAAGGGCCGGACCACAAAGGTTACAGCCATACCCTGCATTTCTGCAAGAGGCTGTTTCCACGGCTTGAACCCGTGACCTCCTGGTCATATGGCAACAAGGCTCCCCTTCTAAGAAAATATAAGATGACAATGTGTTATCAATACCTTTTCCAGCTTATTTTCTCAGCTACTTCTGTTTCTTTCCCTTCAGAATCCTTCTCAATTATTGTCCAATCATCATCTTCGCGATCAGAACCAACAGAGTCCTTCCTCAAACTGCCAATGAGATCATCTGGTAAAGAATTTTCTGATGCAGCATCCTTTACACCAGTTGGCTGGACAGTGTAATCCATTCTTTCTTCACACCTCTTCTCTTGCAATAAGTTACTCTTTTCAGGGTTACATACCATATTTTGTTCCTCAGCCACTAACTTTTCTTCTGCACCGTCCTCTTTGGTAGAGGTTTCCACATTGTCCTCTTCAAACATCTTGTTTTCTTCTACTTTGCTAGTCAAACTTCCCTTATTGCCCTCCTCAAATACCTTGTTTTCTTCAACTGGTTGTTTAGTATCCACACTACTATCAGTAAGCAACAAAGATGACGTATCACCCTTCTTCTCCAGCAATAACTTCTCTTCTTCGGATGCATGTGATATATAAGATTTATCATCCATTGACTTAATCTTGACTAGATCAGAAAATGACGCTGCATTTTCAGTTTTTGCACCACCGCACTTTCCCAAAGACAACATCTGAAACTGCTTATGTAAAGTTGGCTGTAGAGCTGCAAAGCTTTCAGATTTCTCAAAATTTCCATGTTCAAGCAGATTAGTTAAAGCATTGTCTAAAAATGCAACTTCAATCATATTGGAATCTGAAAGAGCCTCCATCTCCATAGCCTCCCCTTTAATACATCCAACAACAAGCGGGCATCGGTTTTCTCCAGACGTCACTGCAGTATTCACCTGGCACAAAGTCTTTTTTAACCAATCTATACAATGTTCCCCTCCTTTCTTCAGTTGGATAGAAACAGTAAATATTCCATCCATTGTTATACGACTTCCAATTGAATAAAGCCTGGAGGAACTTTCCTTGGTGCAAAGAAATTCTATTCCAGTGTCTCTAAAAACAGCCGTGGTTTCCGGAAACTCATGATCAAGCAACCACACTAAGAAGCTAGAGGATATAGGACGAGACAGGGTTTCAAGTGGTCCCATTGATTGAGTACCAATCACCAAAACATCTGCTTTTCCCCATTGCTCTTCTTTGTATTTCCTCCAGCTTGAGTAGAAGCCTGTCAATCTTTCGTTAAGAAGCTTGACATTCTTTATGCCTTCTTCCTCCTCCATCAATTTAGGCTGATCGGGAATCCCGAGTAATCTATTTTCTTCACCATCTTTCTTACCTTCTCCCGACTTAAACAGCTGATCACCATCTTTATTTCCTTCCTTTGACTTGTCGTCCTCTTTAGCGTCCAGACAATTTCCTCCAAACTTAAACAGCTGATCACCTTTTTTATTACCTTCCTTTGACTTGTCCTCTTGACGCTGATCGGGGATCCCGAGTAGTCTATTTTCTTCACCATCTTTCTTACCTTCTCCCGACTTAAACAGCTGATCACCATCTTTATTTCCTTCCTTTGACTTGTCATCCTCTTCAGCGTCCAGACAATTTCCTCCAAACTTAAACAGCTGATCACCTTTTCTGTTACCTTCCTTTGACTTGTCCTCTTGACCATCCAAGCTTTTTGCTCCAAACTTGAACAGTTGATCATCACTTTTGCCTCCTTTTGCCTTATCGCCTTTACCATCCAATCTATTTGCTCCAAACATGAAGATTTGATCATAATTTTTGTCTCCTTCCTTTAACTTGTCGCTTTTACCATCCAATCTATTTGCCCCAACCTTAGACATCTGATCACCAGTTTTGTTTCCTTCCTTTAACTTGTCGCCTTTACCACCCAATCCATTTGCTCCAAACGTGAAAAGTTGATCATAATTTTTGCCTCCTTCCTTCACCTTGTCACCTTTACCATCCAATCTATTTGCTCCAAATGTGAACAGTTGATCATCATTTTTGCCTCCTTCCTTTGCCTTGTCGCCTTTACCATCAAATCTATTTGCCCCAAACTTAAACAGCTGATCACCAGCTTTGTTTCCTTCATTCGAATTGTCTTCTTTAGCATCCAACCAACTTCCTCTAAACTTAAACAACTGATCGCCATGTATGTTTGGTACCCTCAACTTGTCCTGTTTTCCACCAGAAGAAGAATCAGACAGATTAAGATTCTTCATCAACAGCAAAACATTCTCATCAGTTTTGGTAGTTGGTAAACGATTTTCATTCACCCTGCTCATCGATTTACTCGATTCCCCTTTGTCTTTGATTTCAATTCCCTCACCAAAAAGGACCTCAGTTTTGTCAATACTAGAACCCAAATTGTTCCTCCTTTCCCTCGACCCTTTATGTTCAAATTTAAGCCTATTTTCCTTCTTTTTCGAATCAGATTTATTTCCATTTTCCAAGAACTGCAGAAACAATTGCTCATCATTTTCACTCCACAAATTGCTCTCACGCTTATCCCTCAAGTCCCTTTTTGTTTTCAAACTTCTCTTTTCCTTGCCAACATTCACAATAGGACTAAAACTACGCATAGGAGGAGTAAATTCAACTGATTTAGACACCTCTTTCTCATTAAAAACTCCAAAACCTAAGTTTGTGTTTTCAGCAGTATTAATCAACTTATCAATACCAGAATTCACAGTTGCAGCTTTATACTTTTTAGGTTCTAAATCATTAATACAACTCCAGAAAAGCTTAGACTTTGGATACTCACCTGCTATATAACCAACAACAAATGGACAACTTTGATCATCAAAAAACATCCTGTTGTTGTGAATTACTCTCTCGTTACGTATCGTAGCATCAATTAACGCAAACCCCTCATCGTTCTTAGCCTTCAATTGAACAGAAACAGGAATTTTCTGCATCAAAGTTGCACAACAACACAAAGAACGAATCTTGGAAAAATTCTTCTGAGTACAGAAAAAATATATCCCATAGAGAGTGAAAATCGTGGTTGTATCATGAAGTTCTTCACCTATAAGCCATAAGTAGAATTGGGTTGACTGAGAATTTGATGAGTTCTTTTCTTGGTTTGAATGGATGACAACAACATCAGAGTTTTGCCATAAATCTTGTCTGTGAAAACTCAAACTGTTGTAAAAGGCACTAAGCCTTTTCTGGAACAGTTCTTTCATGATTTTTTGTGGATTTTTGGAACTGGGAATTGATGGTTTAAACAAGAAAAGAGTGATCAGTGACTTTTGTTTGTAGTCTTGATCATATGAAGAAGAAGACAAACAGGTTTGGAGGTCTTTGTAGAATTCGTCAAAGTCATGGAAATTGTGTTATACTAGGAATATGATTGGAAATTTACATCATATAAGAGTCCATGTATAGCTTGTAACTTTGTAGTTACGAAAAATAAGGGGAAATAAAGGAAAGACAATCCATATTAAATTTCAAGATTTTCAACAAACTTTTTGTTAATAGAGGAAAAAAAGCTTATGTTAAGAGGTTGAGAATATTTAGGAACTAATTATGGTGAATTAAATATTGTAACGGGATTATTTCAAATGATCTTTAATGCATTAGATACGTTTGTTTTATGATTTTCTTGATAAAATTTATTAGGTATGATCCCAACTTCATTTAAAGTTTATTCACATCATTTAGCTTTCTTACTTCTGTATTCTTTTTTAAAATTATGATTCTTTTGTCAAGAACTTTTTCAAAGAAGACAAGGAATTTGTTACTAAAAATGAAAAAAAGGATGAAGGCCTTATAATACGGGCTTATCTTGAAAGTATAGAAATGTTTTATTGTATGATTATGCACTTAAATTATTAAAATTTCTCATATGATATGCAATTTGTTATATGATGGAATTTCATTTGCACAAGTATTAATCAATACATTTTTTTTTTACCTCCCTTAACTCTTAAGGGGGTCAAAAATAATGTTTTAATATATTTATGGCGTCACTAGAACTCCGAATTCATAACGGTGAAAGTACTTATCACTTGAATCAACTCTTCTCTCTTGTTATAATTTAATCCGTTGCTAGTTATATCATTTTGTTTCTAGGACTATTATATTGATTGTCTATATAAAATAAACTCAATACAATTTTATTTCAGCAGATAATATACCTTAAGTAAGCCTATTCGTACGACTCATTGAGAGGGCAGAGAATGCAGCCGAAACAGGTCTTATGGCTGAAAATAACACGAGTTAGTCAGTTTTCGGATCGGTAATTGTAAAATAACTAGCGTTTGTAAAGTCATTAAGAAATAGTCACTATTTTGCTGAAGCACAAAAAATTCCAGCGTAATATACTGCGTATAAATTTCCAGCATATTATGTTGGAACTCTAGGACACGAAAAGTTCCAGTAAAATGTGCTGGATTACGGAGCTCCTGCATATAAACTTCCCACATATTATGTTGGAACTTAAGCATATTATGAAACTCCAGCACATTATGCTGGAAGCTCATATATAAAAAAATTTAAACTCCAGTATACTATGCTAGAATATTTTCGAATTTTTAAGGGTAAGTTTTAGTTACGTTATCCCATTTATCAATTTAAGTTTCATATAGTTAAGACTTAAGATGGTTATCTCTATTAGATCTCCTCATGTGTTAGGCTTACCTCCTAATCTTAGAGATTGTCAAAATTCCTATTTTGGGTCGTGACAAGTTGGTATGTGTGCTCTAGGTTCTTAGGTACTACGAGTGCAAGTTTAGTAGAGTCTTGCAGATCGGTACAAATATGTCTGTACTTATCTTTGAGAGACTACAAAACTATTAGAAAACTCTACTTCTTTCATTCTTTGTCGTGTGGTATTCATTCAGCTTGAAGCATATATTTTTTTTGTTCAGATTTTATCTTTATATGAAAAAGTGGCTAAATTTCGATTCAGCTTAAAAGTATGATGATTTTTCCATTATCAGTTGTAAATCTGACTATTTTTTATTTTTTTCCGTCTTAGAAGGCTTCGACTTTCAGCACATCTAAAGCAGGTCGAATGTACAATCTTTTTAGGGCGAAGATCGCTTTTAGTCCGCTGCTGAAATTATTTATATTAGGTAGCAGTAAATATATACCAAATTTGTATATATTTTGTATAAAACGTACAAAAAAAATACTAAAAATATATAATTTTCGATTATTATTTTGAGAGCGACTATACAATATCATTTTTCTATTTTTTTAGCTTCTCAAAGGCCCACGTGTGGGCCCAACATTTGACAGAGTTTGTTTTTGATTTGCTATCTTATGAGTTCGAATCCGATGATCTCCTATCCGTTGCTAATCTAGTTTTTATCTGCCCATTAAGAAGATAAGATTCATTAGACCACACATCAAAAATATAAACAAATTTTACAAAATAGTCTTCATTGTTTCCTTTTCTAGTAAATATATATAAATTATATACTGATTGTATGTGATCTTATATATATATATATATATATATATATATATATATATATATATATATATATATATATATATATATATATATATATACCAATTATTTTAATTTAAACTGTTGGATGAGCAGTTATTCAGGTTTTACACTTAGATATATATTTTTTTCTTTTCGTTTTTTCTTTATTGCTTAAGTTTGAGAAACAAGTAGTATAAACATGGCATATATACCCTTTTTGTTTGTCCAAATGCAACTACCTTAAAGTGTTCGCTATATGTATATAATTGACATCACAACTTACATATTACTAGCTCTCTAATAAAGAAATAAACACCTAAAGTTATACATATTGATAGTAGTAAGATTTTTTTAACACTATTAGTTGCATTTTCGCGTATTATAGAAGATTGCTTTTTATTTCTTAACGTTACAAATTGATATTTGAATAACAAATTACATATATTTATCTTTTAAGTAATTTGATGGTATAATATTATTTATATTATCGTGCATAAAATTTATAGTAAATACGTGATTTTTTTTAAAGCTCCGTGTCGCCATAAAACAGATTTGGATATAAAATAGCGGAAAATACCAGTTGAATAAACGTTCCTTTTTAAAGAAAAAGAAGCTGAGTAAACGGCTTGGATAAGAAAGAGGGAAGATTTAACTTATGGTGACAAAAAAGTACCATAATTAGAAATGGTGACAAGTTTGACCAGTCAAGGTCAAGCTTGTCTTAAAAATATGATTAACTTAATTTGGAACTGAATTATAATTTTTAAAACTTATAATCTTTTAGAAAATACACAAAAGCCCATAAGCACCCCACGACCCCTTTAGTTGTTCATTTTATTTCAGAAAAACAAAAGCAACTTCCGTTCTTCTCTCTCCTCTCGGTTCCTTCCGTCTCTCACTCTCCGAACCGGCGACCACCGCCATTGTTGCTGCTTGTTCCTCTCTCTCCATCGTTGCTGTTGCTGCTCATTTCTCTCTCTCTCTCTCTCTCCATTACTGTTGCTTCTCTATTCATCCTCAGACAAACTTTTTTTTTTTATTTGGTTCAAAAGTTAGGGTTTTGAAATCAGAGTTTGAAAATGATGATTTTGGTTAGAGAAGATGGAGAAGAGCATGGGTTTTTCTTGAATGTTGTTTGTTTTGTTGTAGTTTCGGGTATTTATTGCACTTGTTGGAGTTTGTGAGTTTGTAAATAGTGGTTGTGGTTGTGAAGTTATGGTTTTTGGTGCTGTTTTTATTCTTCTTATCCTTGTTGTTTCGAAAAAAAAGGCTTGCAATTTTGTTGATGTTTTCCAAAACTGAGGTTACCTGTTGCATCAAATTCAGCACTTGTTTGACAGTTGCAAACATCTGCTGAGGTTGCATGGTTAAAAAGAAATCCTATTTGGTGTATTTTGTTTAAGCTGTGAGTGTGATTTGTGATGGTTGTGTGTTTGTAGTGAAATATAGATGTTTTGTAGTTAAATTTAGATGTTTTTGCTGTTGTTGTTGCTATCATGCTGTGGTTTAGGAAAAGTTTTGATTTTATCCAACAGCTGCTGGATAAAATCAAAATAATTGTTGAGGTTTTTGCAGCAACTGAAGCAGTTGTTGTAGCATATGAACAAGCCGTTGCAAAAAAATCAAAACAGTTGCTAAGCTGTTGCTACTATTTTTTTATTTCCAACAGGTTAATATTATGCCGCAACAAGTAATAAGTTGTTGCAACATATTCTTAATCTGTTGAAACAACTGATTACTTATTGCAACATATACCTTTTCTGTTTTACTTTGAGTGTTGTACTAACCAATTAAAACTGTTTCTCTATCTCATTTGTGTAGATAAAATGGCTCGAGTTAAAATAAAAGTAGTGAAACCAAGTGGGGGAGAAAGTAGTAAAAGAGCTAAGGTGCAAACATCATTAGATAAACTTGTGACTGCTATTTGTCGATCAACAGATGAGGAAAGATTTAGTGACAGTGGGGCTTCAGAAAGAGAGGAAACCCACGAAACCTCTGTTGGGCATGAAGAAGAAAGTGATAAAAATGAACAAAGTGAAGAAACTAGAGAAGAAAGTGAAAAAGATGATGAAAAATCTGCTGAAGGAGATGAAAAAAATGAAGAAAATGCTGAAGGAGATGAAAAAGAAGGAGATGAAGAAGAAGTAGGTGAAGAAGAAGGAGATGAAGGAGCTGAAGGGGATGAAGGAGATGAAGAAGATCCCAGTAGACCTTCGATTGAGGAGGTCGTTAAGAGTTTCAGCATTAAAAAGTACGGCGTGACGATGCCACTGAATGAAAATAAGGATTTGTCAGGTGATTTTGTGGTTAGATCAACCATGGGCAAGGACTTTGACACCTTCAGGGGCATTCTCCTGCAGCAGAGGTTGGAGAATTCCTTTAGGGCTAGCTGCTTTGGGCCCTATTTAGATTTTCCTGAAGATACCGGTGCTCGATTTCCAATGACGATGGTTTCTGAGCTTTTGAAGCGTAAGATTATTTGTGATAGGAAGGACGAGATTTGGATCAATTACTGTGGCATGCCGGTTTGCTTTGGCATGAAGGAGTTTGCCATAGTTAGCGGATTGAGATGCTATCCTTGTGAGCCTCTTCCTACTGTTGTATTAACCAAGACAACCCAGACTCCCAAGGCAGCCAAAAAAGCAAAAGGTTCCAAAGCTAAGAATGACGTCTCCTTGGTAGACTTAGTGGGAAAGAGCTACACTCACAAGAAATTGTTGCAAGATTTGGAGTCCAAAACTTTCTAAAAAAAACACAAGGAGTCACTGTGCTTAGTTTGGTTTGTGCACAATGTTCTTTGGGCAAGAGACGTAAACTGCAACATACCGCTTGGATTGATTAAACTTGCTGAGGACTATGATGCCTTCAACAACTATGCCTGGGGTTTTCAAAGCTTTAGCTTGACTGTTGAATATTTGATGAAGGATTTGAAGCCAACGGGGAAGACACAAAATCTATATGGCTTTCCTTGGGCTTTCATGGTAAATTTTCTTCAATGTTTTAACTCTTTTTTTTTTTCAATCACTATTTGGATTTTTGATGGCATCTTTTTTTCTAGGCTTGGGCATTTGAAGTCATTCCTCACCTCAGGCATCAAGTCAAGGAATACTCCCAAGAAGTTACCTGTCCAAGAATTCTTAGATGGCTCGCTGCCAAGAACAACACAAAATTGAGTGTCGACCTGTTCAACCCCCCCAAGGAAGCTGTAAGCATTAGAACACAACAGATGACTAGTTGTTGCAACAGATTTTATAATCTGCTGCAACAACATATGCATCTGTTGCAACAACCTGATAATCTGTTGCAACAACTAGTCATCTGTTGCAACAACCTGATAACTTGTTTTAAATTGGTTTAGTTTTTTATGATTTAGCACCATTATGATATATCTTCTTTCTTGTTGTAGGATGTGCACCCATTGCTTGTCCCAACAATAAGAGAGTTGGAGATGCCATGCCTTGACACCTTTGTGCCCATAAAATTTGTGCCTGACAGATTGATTGATGGGTTAAAAGGGGAATTGGCTGGAGTGACAGCGATCATTAGGGTTGATGATGTTTTAGCTGGTGGTGGTGGTGGTGGTCATGTTGTTGGTGGTGCTGGTGGTGATGTTGCTGCTTATGATGTTGGTGGTGCTGATGCTGTTGGTGGTGTTGTTCAGCCTGTTGATGTTGGTGGTGGTGGTGGTGGTGTTGTCCCGGCAAGTACTGCTGGGGAAAAATTAAGAGATGATGATGGTGGATTTTCTCCAATTGGTGGATTTAGTGAATTTTTCGAATTTGGTGGTAATTTTAGTGGTGGTGGATTGAGTGGTAGAAGATTTGCTGATGTTGGTGCCGGTACCTCTAAGGTGCCCTCATGTGCTTATTAATGCATTATTTGCAAGGACAAAATGGATAATTTGATTGGAGAAGTGGATAAGTTGAGTAGAAAAGTGGAGGAATTGGTGCAGGCTCAAGAAGCCACAAGCTCTTCTATCCAGAGGTTGATATCCAAGAGGGGTATCAATCCATCAAAGAATCTTTCCTCACCTTATACTCCTTTTCATCTTCGGAGGAGGGGAAAAGCAATTGCCAAGGCACTTGCATCAGTTAGATCAAGAAAATCTATTGCTACTCCCAGTAAGTCAATTGAGACTCCTCTTCTTGATGTTGGGCCAAAAGTGCTAAAGAAGGTGGACATTTTCAAGCCTGTACATGCCCAAAGAAAGAAAAAGGTTAAGACTGCAATCAAGTCCAAAAAGAGTGGGAAAACCTTGTACTCAATGTATGAATTTGGAGCAGCAGACTTCAAGGCTTTGACAAGCATGGAAACTTGGTGGGAGGATTGGGTAAGATTCAACACTTGTATATATCTCTGTGATTCAGTATGTTGTTGCAACAAGTAAATAATCTGTTGAAACAATTTAAATAGTTGTTGCAACAAGTAGATAATCTGTTGCAACAACTAGATAATCTGTTTCAACAAGTTACCAATCTGTTGCAACAAGTACATAATCTGTTGAAACAATTTAAAGCAGGTAACTAACTGTTTTACTACTTTTTACTTTAGTATGTAGATGAAGTCCTTCTTCTAATGCGTATGAGGCAAGTCAATTTCCCTGAGTACTACGATTCCAGAGATATAATCCTGGATCTCAACTTTTACAACAACATGTCCAAGAGGTACGCAGAATTGACAAAAGATAGTACAGTGCCGGATGCCGTGCCTCTGAAGGTTAGACTTGCTGAATTCAAGTGGGATGATGATATGCTCGATTATTGTAGAAGTGTTAGACCGTACCCGGGTGGCTGCTCATGGGCTGGTGCAAAGAGGGTTTTAACAGTGATGAATGTTAATGTCACACATTTTGTCACTCTCGAATTCATGATTGAAGAGGGAGTGATAAATGTTTATGACTGCAACGTCCCTGTCTACGAAGAATCTGATTTCTTTTGCTTCATGGAGGCGGTATTGGAATTATGGCCCAAGTTATTGCAACAGAGTGGCATGTTCGCACACTTACCTGCAAAGTTGCTCAATGAATCGTGGGAATTCAAGAGGCTAGAGAATCTCCCCTGCAATGTCACTAGTAAGGCATATGGTTCGTGGTCAATTGCTTTTATGGAGGCTTTGCTTACCGGCACAACTTTGACAAAACCCGAAAGTCTAATCAATGACAACTCAGTTGGGAGAATGCAATAGAGATGGGCATTAGGTATCATTGAAAAGGTGTTGGAGCCCTAAGATGGGTTGATAAATAATTTATTATTTATGCATTTTTTTATGACATTATGTAATTTAAGTATATATTAGGTGTTCAGTACTTTTCTAAGACATTTTGGTAAGTATATATGAGGTGTTCATTATTTAAGTTGTGTTCAAGATATTATGTTCAGTAGTTCCAGCAGTTTAAACATATGGGTCAGTTGTTGCGATAAATCTAACTGTTGTTGAAGAAGTTTCAACAAGTTGATAATTTGTTGCAACAAGTTTATGATCTGTGGCAACAGATGATTTAGTTGTTTCAATAAATTTCCAGTTGTTGAAGAAATTGCAACAACTAACACATCTGTTACAACAAGTTTCTAATTTGTTGAAACAGATTTATTAGTTGTTGCAACAAATATTAAATATGTTGCATCAAGTCAAATATCTGTTGCAACAGGTGAGTAACTTATTTAAATTAGGAACATTTAGTATACAATAAGTATCATTGGAGGAGTTTGTTTACACCTAAATATGGGATAAGAAAGTAGATCTCGTCAAATTACTCCAACGATCGCTTGGAGTTACTCAGTATACGCTTCGTTGATCATACATACTGACTCAGAATACCATCAAATTGGTTAGGAACATTTAGCATACAATAAGTATCATTGGAGGAGTTTGTTTACACCTAAATATGGGATAAGAAAGTAGATCTTGTCAAATTACTCCAACGATCGCTTGGAGTTACTCAATATACGTTTCGTTGATCATACACACTGACTCAGAATACTATCAAATTGGTTAGGAACATTTAGTATACAATAAGTATCATTGGAGGAGTTTGTTTACACCTAAATATGGGATAAGAAAGTAGATCTCCTCAAATTACTCCAACGATCGCTTGGAGTTACTCAGTATACGCTTCGTTGATCATACATATTGAAATTACCGTTTAATCCATTAAGGATGTTAGTAGATAAATATATTGATCACTAAATATCATTAAATCTCTTTTTTTAACACTAAATATCATTGGTTCCCTCTGTTAATGGCTAAAAATATGTGACTTATATCGTAGTTGTTGCAGCAATTTCATGATCCGTTTTTGCGGTTGCATAACCTGTTGCAACGAGTACATAATCTGTTGAAGCAATTGCATAACCTGTTGAAGCAGTTTCATAACCTGTTGCAACTAGTACATAATTTGTTGAAGCAATAACATAACCTATTTCAACATGCACATAATCTGTTGAATCAGGTAACATAGCTGTTGAACAAGTCATATCACTTGTTGGATGAAACAAGTGAAGGAGTTTCTGCAACAACTCATTCCATTTGTGAGAGAAAACTCAAAACACTATAGTCATGTCACTTGTTGGAAAACCAAGTTAAGTTTGTTGCTGCAAAAGCTCCGATTACTGGTTGGCAAAATCCCAACAAGTGACACAGCTGTTGCAACAGAATTATTACTTGTTGGAAACTGTTCAAAAATTACAAAACCACAGAACATACGTTGGTGATTTGAGCAAGAATTCGAGCAACATATCATTTAAACCAATTTTACTAACAGAAACAACATAAAAATGTCATAAAATCCAATTTCACAAACACAGACAATAGTAATTATTATTACAAGACATTGCAAATTTAACAACTATGGAACAATTCGGTTTGGGCATGTAGTTATTTTATGGCCACCTGTTTTGCATATGGAGCATTTATTTTTCCTCGTTGCAAGTGATTCCCCGATTCCACGCCTCCTCTTTGTCCGTCTTCTTCCCGGTTTGCTCGGATCAACATGCGGGGGAGGTATTTCTCTCTCTAAAATCTCCATAGGAACTTCCCAGGATTCTTCAGAAGGCACGGGATTCATTTTCTCACAGTATGCAATTACGTAATTCTCCACCCTGTAATACGGAGATGAGTAGTCATAAATTCGCCTTCCAAAGTCTTCACCATATTGGACTCGAAGCGCTGCCATAGCATGTGGGCAAGGTATTTTGTCCAGGTCAAAAACTCTACAAGTACAAGATCTTCTTTGCAGATCGACTGTTGCAACTGAACCGTGGCCGATGACGCTGAACTTGTAGTTGGCAATTTGATGGGCCAATAACTTATTACCCAAGTTGATAAATTTTGATATTTTTTTTTCCATTGAGGGAACAAAGATGGTTGGTGAGTCGATGAACTCCATACGTCTCTCATGAAATTTCTCAGTAAACCTCCTGTTTATGGAATCAAATAGAGCAGTAATGGGAAATTCTCTTTCAACATTGAACATTGAGTTCACCGACTCAGCAGCGTTTGTCGTCATAAAATTATACCTAACAATTAAGTATATATTAGTGTTGGAACATGTGGCTGAGGCTCAGCTGTGTAAAAAAATCACAAGTACAGAAATGTGCAAATACCTATTCCCGGGGCAGAATGCCTTGCTCCATCTGTGGAATCCAGCGCGTTCAAGATGTTCGGCAGCCCCAGGAACAAAATCTCTGATTTGATTAAAATGGTCATTGAAGACATCAATGTTGTATGCTTTTGCTGCTTTATAAAATTGAGATACGACCGTCCCATTGTGAAAAGTGATTCTCAGATTTTCTCCTAGGTGCCTCATGCAAAAACCATAATGACATGTAGGGAAGACAATTGAAACCGCCTTTTTGATACTTGGATGCCAGTCAAAAATTATGCACAACTCAGGGGTGTCCTCTATATAGCTTCTCATTTGTTCAAAAAAATATTTGTACGAATCATCATACTCCTTGTCCACTACACAAAATGCCACTGGAAAAATATAATTCTCCGCATCTTGTGCGACTGCTGACAACAACACTCCTCCGTACTTGCTCCTCAAGAATATCTCATCGACAGCTATGACTTTTTTCATTTGCGCAAAACCAAGAATCCAAGCATTATAGGCTACAAAAAAGTACTTGAACTTCCCATTTTCATCGACCTTCAATGCCGTCTTACTTCCTGGATTTGCAGAACGAAGCATATAACGGTACGCATCAAGCACCGCATACCCGTGCTCATGTGTCCCCCTTGTCAAAGCCTTTGCAATATACATGCCCTTCCAGACCTTCCAATAACTTACCTTACAACCCAAATCTGTACAGATTGATTGCCTCATATCTTTTGTAGACGGGCCTTTACCGTAAGGAAACTTATCTTTGAAGTATTCACCAATAACTTTCGTAGTAGCGTGTGAATTATGGCTCGTAATGTGCTCAGAACCACATGTATGATGCTTTATGTAGGTTCTGATACAAAATCTGTCAGAACTTAAAAGCTTCACATCTCTCAGCCACCACTTGCACTCCGGTTGTACACATCTGAAGCAATACACAGTACGCGAATTCGAATTAATCACCTTCTTGATTCTAAAATCTTTCTTCAAGCAAGAAAGTTTCAACCAAGTGGCTATTTCTTCCTTGTTCTTGAATGACATTCCTTTATAAAAACCTGTTTTATCATCTTGAACATGGCTAGACTTCATTGATTGTGTAGTGCCCACTGTATTGCTCGCAACTTTAGGTATAGGGATCGGGTCAGCCCCACTTCCATTATCTGGGATATCCACATCCACCTCATCTAATTCATCATTTAACACATCTTGTTGGTCTTGAGATATATTGTGGTTCTCTACCGGGCTTCCAATAACGTATACCCTTAAAATGGGCCTAGCTACATCATTCAAATAAGCACGCAAACGAACCTGATCAGTTATCTTAAATGGCAAGACCCTCTGATTCTCAAAAGAGTTGTGCATGTAAGTGATGGCAAGATCTTTTGGTTCACAAGTTAATTCGCAATAGGTGATGATTAGGTTCACAAAATCATCGAACATAACATCTCTTTGGACAGTCATCGCTATCGTCTCTAACGTGTCGCTACCCTTCCATCGCCAAATATATCGATTATTCTTCTCGATCCATTCACCATGGCAATCAACCCCTATTGTTATTGAGTCCTCCATTAGTGGTTTTCGAGGTACCTGAAGATATTTTGTTTAACAAAAAATTGGTCATGAGAGTATATCCAACAGATTGTCGAGTTGTTTCAACAAGTGTATTACTTGTTGCAGCAAGTAGTAAACTTGTTGCAACAACTCACTAATATGTTGGAATCAGCTTTAGTTTTTTTTGGGTAATGTTTCAGACTGTTGAAGATGTCCAACAGATTGTCGAGTTGTTGCAACAAGTGTATTACTTGTTGCAACAAGTAGTACACTTGTTGCAGCAAGTCAATAATCTGTTGGACATGGCTTTAGTTTTTTGAGTTCTGTTTCAGACAAAAACTGAAGCTGACTCCAACAACTTCATAATCTGTTGTAGAAGTTGCAACAACCACATTACACGTTGCAACAACTACAACAGCTACTGTAAGTTATTGAAAAATCAGTAGAATTATACTCAGGTGAAAAATCGAAATAAAACAGCATTGTGGTACTTACCAAATGAGCGAAAACCACTCCCAAGTAATTGCCAGTGCTGCACCAACAAAATTCAGTCAAAAAATTACAAAATCGGGTGGTCACGTTTTTTTCTTTCTTGAGCAATAATGGTGAACGAAGAAGAAGAACAAGAAGAAGAAGAAAGAAAGAAGAACAATGGAATGAGTTATGAAGTAATTCCCACTTCTACACGAATGAAATTCAGTCAACAAAATTGCAAAATCAGGTGGTCTTGTTTTTTTCTTTCTTGAGCAAAAACCAGTCAAGAAGAACAAGAACAAGAACAATAAGAAGAATAAGAAGACGCAGAAGACGAAGAAGAAGAAATGAGCAGCAGAATAAGAAGAAGAAGCAAGAAGAAGCAGCAACAAGAAGAAGAAACGAAGCAAAAGAGAAGAGGCAAAGATGGTGGAAACGGCGCAGGGGCTTTTAATTATATTTGACGTGTTTTTCCTCCAGTAGGGTTTATACGGGTTGGGTCAAAGTGTTAAAAATAAAACTTGAGTTTAAAATATAAAAAATAAAGCTTTGGACTAAAGTGTTAAAAATATAACTTTGGGGTGAGTCAAACCTCCCTAATCACTAATCCAAAATTTATCACCCCTACTCAATTAAAAAAACTAGAGTTACCCCAACTCCATTTTAAAACCCATTTGTCATCTATAATTAAAAGCCCCAAGTAACTAACTTCTGCTACTAATTGTTCTGTCCTAACCAATAAATCACTACACAGATACAAGAATCATTTTCTCAAATGTTGGTAGAGCAAGAATAATTGTTTGTTTTCTATCTTTCCCATATTTGATCAATTTACTAAGCAAGTGACTCTGTCTTGTCAAATACAAAAACGGAATGCATTTAATCATGGTGCTTTTTTAGTCATCAATAATGAAATTTCCCTTTTGTCTAAAGATTACATAACAATATTTCATATGCATATGCACTCTCTTTGTTATCCTTACCCCTAACTAAATATTAACTTTAAGAATCAATAAATTGAATTGAAATATATTATTAATCATAATTAAGTGTACAATATATATCTTATATTTATTAGCTTGATTTAAACACCCAATTATATATATAACTTAATATTTCGAGGCGTCAATAAGGAGAGAAAAAAGAACCTATTTGTTAGCTTATAAAATTAACTAAGCAAAACTTTAAGGGAATAATTTTGAAGAGCAAATGTCCATTGAAATGCAATACATTAAAATACACTCACTGTCTTTGCCTGGAGTGACGTAGATACAGTTGAATTTTATTCTTATATTTAGTCTCATCCGGTAGAAATACTAGAATTTCCGGAGGCGGAGCTAGTTTTTTGGCTTCGGGTTTGACCGAAGCCAAAAAATTTGATTCAAATTTTATATTTATTTAAAAAAATTTATTAAATATATATAACGTATTAATCTAGAACAAAATAAATTAAAAAAAAATTAAAATCTTAAACATATAAACTTCAAATTCTTCTCGGCCTCTGAAAATTTCTCACGTCGAATTTTGGGCAGATATGATACTCCCCCTAGTCCGATTTGATTCTCATAGTAATTGTTTACGCACTCGTTAAGAAAACCATAATAGTAGAGTTATATGACTAATTAATGTTTATGTATTTTTAAATTTTTACCACATTAATCTTTCTTGCAAATAATTAGTTCCTTAATTTTCCGAAATAAGCATCAGCGCAAGAACCAACTACTCGTACTAGTTGGTGGACAGTCAATTAAATTGCGTGTTTCTTGAGGCTAAAGAGGGGCTATAAAATCTCCCAGTTAACCTAGGACAACACCAAATCCCAATATGACAAAAATGAAGTGTTTACACTTAAATGGAGGTCTTGGAAAACAAAACAAGGAAAGGACATTAAACAATTGAAATTAATTATGAACTTCGCCGGTAGTCTATACTTATATATTGCTTGTAGCTAATAGAAATTCTTTGATAATTTATTTCTAATTTATTGCTGATAGGATTAATAATAAATTTTTTTATTTAGCTACAGAATTTATCCATCGCTATGTTTTTTACAAGCGAGAAATTCTTTCCGCAAACATTCATCAAAATGTCTATTAAAAAAGAGTTAAGACTGTGTAAAATATAGTTGGGAAAAAGAAGTCGAAGAAAGAAGCACAAAGAATAAAATGAGTTTAAGAAGGGACAAGTGGACAAACGAGGAAGATGAGAGAGCAATAACGGCTGAATATTCGGACTTTTGAAGGGTATGACAGGAAGCATGGACAAATGAGAAAAATACTACTTTGCCGTCCCAAATTAATTATCATGTTTCAATTCTTCAGAGTCAATTTAATTAATTTTTAAAGTTTAATTAGATTAGACGAGCTCACAATTTTAAAATTTAAAAACTAAAAACGATACAAAAATACCAAAAGTTGCAAATTTTTTTTGTCAATATAATGAAAAAATATATTTGTAAATGTTAGTCAAATTTAAAGTTATAAGTTTAAATTTTTTTTTTTAACACATATAAAGGATTTGTTCACTTTAAACCACTAGGTGCCACTCTAGATCCACCCCAAATTGGGTGATGTCTTTATATAGGTCTCAAGAATAATCCTAACAAAAAAGTTACGTTAAATTCTAAAAGGATTTAATAACTTTTAAATATTGGCATGTAAGTTATCTTTATGCAAGTAGTCGCCCGGTTTTACAGTTTTTAGTCGGTATATATAAATTATATATTGATTATACATATATATTATACTAGTCGTAAGGTACGCGGACTTGTGCGTGTATCCTGCTCCCAATTAGTAATATATTAAAAACTATGTTTGTGTATAAAATAAAAGGTTTAAACTTTAAAATTAATAAATATAAAGTCTATTGTTCAAAGTTGAAAGGAGAATTTGATGTTTAAAGCAAATATGGGGGTGTAAACAATTTTCACCGCTACTTGAAAAGTTATCTTTTCTATTTTTTTTAGTTTAGAACTTTAGGAATTAAAGAACCTTGGATTCCTTCTTGAAAACTCATTTTTTGTTATGATAGGAAGGATTTTGTTTTTTTTTTAGTTTTTTTATAAGTGTTCAGGTCAATTTGTGTACGTCTCGATTAATTTTATGGGATGCATATTATTTTCGTAACATGTACCAAGTAAATCTGCCTTTCAATCCTTGGACAAATGAGGAGAAATAACTAATTCTTTTTTAAATTTGTGTTAGATGTTTCAGCACGTAGATCACTTTTTACTCCTCGTAAGTATATTTATATTGGACAACTATAATTGCACTTGTATATTTATATTTTATATAAATTATAAATTGCTAAACATTCAGAGGACAATTTGAGAAAATTGAACGACCGGAGGAATTATATTCTCAAGTTGTTGTATACGCGCCAAACATAAGAATCCTAAGGCGTACAGTATGGTTCCAAAAAGGTAGAGGAAATTAATTTTTCAGTTTGATAAGCTGCAGCAAAGTTTTCAAAAAATATTCTCTAAGCAAAGATATATACGTTTTCCTTGTTAAGCATTTTGAATGAATTATAGTTGTATTCAAATTCCTAATTATTATTTTAGGAAAAAAAATGAAAGAATTCCTAAATATTAGAAAAATAATTAAATATTTATTCTTGAATATTAAGAAAATAATTAAATATCACTTCCTAAATATTAGGAAAACAGTTAAATTACACTTTTGTTTAATGTGAAGCCTATTTTTAAAGGGTAAAGAAGGTGAACGACATTTCGCTAAGGAGCTTCATGCTTTTAATATAGTACTAGTCTTAGTGTACGCGCTTTGCACGTGTACCTAACTCGATGAAAAATTTATTTAAAATTTATCTTTGAGTTATAAAATAAAAATATAAGTTCTTAAAAATAATGAATGTTGGTCATGTATAACCAATAAAAAATAAAACTGCTCCATTAAAATACTCAATATTCAACTTTCAAAGAATGACTGAAGTTAGAATGGGAAGTGTTTATTTAATTTGGAAGTATCATTATTCAAGTAAGATTAGTATTTAAATAATATTAATTAGCTAGCTCATACCAAATTTTAGATATTTAATTGTAGTTATATTTTTATTCGATAAGAATTCCTTCTTAAATAGTACATCTATTATTAGTGGAATAGACTTCTATATATTTTTAAATATTCTAATATAGAAGAGTTTCATATAAATCAGAATGTATAAAGGTTTTAAAAAAATTGGACCACTTCCATGTTATCCAAAGCCAAACGCACTTCCTCTTTCTTTAATGTTCTTATTCTCTCCTTTATTTATTTTATTTATTATTTATAAATAATTTAAGTGTAAAATTTATATAATTTTTTTTAATGATTTTAAAGTTCTAAATGTCAAAATAATTAATACAGTTCAAATAAGAAAAAAATTTATTATACAAACTCCTAAATGTTAGGGAATTAATTAAATGACTATTTTTTAATATTAGAAAAATAAACAAATGACTATTTTATCCAATGTGACCTCTATTTTTAAAGAGTAAAAAAAGCGAACGACATTTCGCTAATGGTATTCGTGCTTTTAATATAATATAGATAGAAATATAAATAGATAGATATTCGCAGACTATTTTTAGTTTAACTAATTGAATGTGCTGCTATTTAGGTTAATTTTTTTTATTATACAATCAGTGCATGTTAATCATAAAAACCCGTGGCTGCTACCTTCGGGTACGCATTGGGTAAAGGTCACCTACTCACTCTGTAATAAGTGATAAATTACACATGAGAAATAAACCGAACTAACCAAGCCCACAAACTCTAATTGAAGAGGCTGCTAGTCGATCCATGGCTCCCATGTCTTATAAAGAGTTATTTGTTGCTGATTTCTTAAATTTCAGTCCTTAAAATAAACAGTACCTAGCAAATCTTGACCGTATAATTTTGTAAAGAACGAATAATCCTCCCAAGATTACACGTCTGCCCATCTTTTTTGTGTTTTTTGGCCTCTTTTCTCTCAATTTGCTTTCATGCATGGAATTCTCCTCCAACTATAACACACACACACAAAAACAAAGTGAAACAGAGAGAGGAAAGAGTCTTTTGCTTTCTGTTGAGATCATTTATTTATTTTCCTTTTTTAGTCTCTGAATAATTTTGGCTGGTTCTATGGCCAATTCAGTAGCAGCCCCTCTGTTGAAAGTTTGATTTTTTTAACCTTCCCATTAAGGATTCTTGAAATACTGAACACTTAATCAAAAGGGTATTTCTCTTTGGTGTGTGTTTATTTGTGTGAGAGAGAGAGAGAGTGAGAGAGACAGAGATTACATGGATATTGAACTCATAGAGTCACTCCTACTTCTCAAAAAGTGCCACATCTGAGCAGTTTATTGTTTTTTTATTCCTATTGCTTGAGCAACACTTTGTGATCTGTGTCCCAACCCCATAGGCCAACTTTGAGCTTTTCCAAGTTTTTTTTTCCCTTCCATTTCTTTACTTTGATCTGGGGTTCTAATTTTGGCTAGGTTCCTCTGATGCTATAGAGCAATATTTTGGGTTTTCTTGAAATGTGGCATTGTGGCAAGATTTGAGCTTTGCAAAAATATTTCACTTGTAATCTTGCTTTTCTACTCTTTGGTTCTTCTTTGAATTTAACTTGGTTACTAGTACTAGAACTTAACCAAAAAAAATGGAAGAAGATCAAGATTTGAAGTTTGTATGCAAGTTGTGTAACAAAAAGTACCCTTGTGGGAAGTCACTTGGGGGCCACATGAGATCTCATGTACTTACAAATTCAGCTGAATTTGAGGAAAAAATTGAACCCCAACTTGAAAAGTTGCAATCTTGGAATAGAGAAAATCAGCATCAATCAAAATTTGAACTTGGTGGAAATTCTGGTTATGGCCTAAGAGAGAATCCCAAGAAAACTTGGAGGGCTGTGGATTCAACTTCTCCTTTGCCTCAAGAGAGAGTTTGTCAACAATGTGGTAAAGTATTTCAATCACTTAAAGCATTGTGTGGTCACATGGCTTGTCATTCAGAGAAAGATAAAGGGACTAGTTATTCAGATACTGAAGCTGAGGAGGAGTTAAGGCTGAGGACAAGATCAAAGACTAAGAGGTACAAAAGAATTGTGGTTAAGTCTTCTGTTTGTTTAGTTAATGATAATACCATTAATAATGGTTCCTCATGTGTTTCTGAGATTGATAATGAGGAAGATCAAAAGGAAGTAGCAAAGTGTTTGATGATGTTGTCTAGGGATTCTTGGAATTGTGTCACTTCATTTATTGAGTCTTCTGATAATAATTCTGTTGTTTTAGAGACTAAATCATCCTCTAATGACATGAAATTTGCAAGAAAGGTTGGTCTAAGATGTGTTTATAATCAAGATGAAACACCGGGAACCATGAACGAGGAAGACAGTACCTTGAAACTTAGTGTTTTGGATGCTGAAGCTGAGCCTGAGAACTCTGATTCTGCATACTTTTTAGATGAAAATACAATAGTTGAATCAGATGTCTCTTTTGACGGATTCCACAGAAACGGTAATAGCAAATGGAGCACCTCTAAAATGAGTGATACTGTTTGGTGTGATGAGTCTGGGACCGATAAGGGGAAGGGCTTAAACAGAACTAAAAGATATCCTACAGCATCAAGAAATGAATATGGTTATTACAGGATAGCTTCAAATTCAGATAACGAATCAAGAAAGAGGGCTAAGAATAGTTCTTATAATCCCGAGTTAGAGAATGAGTCGTTTAGGAAGAAGTATGAGTGCTTGAATTGCAAGAAGAATTTTAGCTCATATCAAGCTCTTGGCGGACATAGACCTTGTCATAAAAAGACAAATGCTTGTATCGAATCAATAAATGGAACTGGTGAGAATATCGTTGATGCTGCTGATCACGATAACAAGCATAGGGAGACTTTGAGCAGTAGAAAACCGGCTTCTGCTGAGAAAAAGATTAAGCCTAAGAAATTCAAAAGACATGAATGCCCATTTTGCGACAGGATTTTCAAGTCTGGTCAAGCTTTGGGTGGCCACAAAAGGTCCCATGTTATTGTTAGTACTGCGCAGAACATGAATCAATCTTCACCTGTCAAGAAAGACGTCGACAATTTACTTGATCTTAACCTTCCTGCTCCAGTTGAAGATGAGGATGATGAACACGCGCACCTTGTATCTTGGTAGTTCAAGGTTTTCCAATTTGCAGACAATGCTATAATGTATAGGCAAATTGGGAGGCACAATTTCTTCATTTTTTGATAGAGGTAGTAGTTTCATTATTGCTGATCAGTTATATGAACCTAACATTTCCTTCTGATTTTGGCATATCCAAGCATATGCTTCAATTTTTGCTGGTTAAGACTATTCATTTTTTTAGCTTTGAGACATATTCAAATTATATCCATGTCTTTTCTTGTCTCTATTATTCATTATCTTATTCTAAAGCCTATATATTTATTTGGTTTTGCTATATGAAGAAGCTACACTCTCTAGTATCCATCTGTAAGCTTTCTTGCTATGTTTTGAGAATCTTAGTGACCTCCTTAATGAATTTGCTCTCTCAAAGTTACAACAGATCTGCATTAGTTGACTAGTAGTAGATCCAGAATTTAGACGTTTGTAGGTTCTGAGTTGAGAGATTGAGTTCTAAAATGTATGTTTTGCTCTATATGTCCGTATTTTCCGGCTCATATATATAGGATTCAAATCCGAAGTCTCAGGTTCTACTGAACTCGCGAACCAATTGTTGGATCCGCCACGGTATAAATTGATCCATAGAGTAAAAAGGGAAATCTAAATTGGTAATTTACATTTGATGCAGTTCTGTGTTAAGAACTAGAGTTCTTGGTACTTAGTTCTTTTGGTGAATATGCTTCTCGGTTGTTTCCTGCAATGTTCACTTGTACTCGCTTCCAATTCGAATTAATTTATGTATGATCAATGAACTTTTGTTTCAATAACATTAAAACCACAAAATTATTTTTATCACATTAAAGTAACTTAAATATGGGTGAATTTCTTAGAAAATCTTAAATTTCTGACAATAGATTATGACACGTGGCCAAGTTAGCGAGTAACATAACTAGACTTGTGCTCATTTTATATTGGCGGGGTTGTTGCAAAGAGGGTAGATAATGGTTGACAAAGATTAAAGAGCGGTAAAGTAGGAAATGCGGTTAAGCATACACTTTGAAAGCCAAATTTAACGACTTTGGCACACAAAAGAATGCACAATTTGTGATTGTCCACGAAATTATATTCGACTATTCTAAGGCCGAGGTTTGTTATAGATTTCAAATAATAGCCTAAAATAAGCCAATTCTTTAGAAAATGCACTTTATAACCAAAAGACCTTTTTTTATGAGAATTTGTTTGCTCCTGAATACATGAAATTCGATAAACTTAGACGCAAAAGTAAATTAAAGTATCGAAATATGGCTTATGAAACCTTCTCTGTCTGTATTTAAATTGAAAGGTCATATGAACCAAAAGGCCACGAGTTAAAATTTGCTTCCCTTTTCTCTTTGCAACTATATAACAAAAAATATTCAAAAACTTGAAATTCAAGAGTGGTAATACTTAGTACTTTTTTGTTGCTTTTTTACTTTTTAAGGTAAAAGGAAGAAAGGAGTCAAAAAAGAGTGGTGTGGACTGTGGACTTGCATCGGACACGTTCTTCTGCAACTTTAGTTGGGCTGTTGTACCCAAAAAGGGAGGACAGGGCCCACTAAATTCTCTAATCTGATGGATCAGTTAATGGGCCTGAAGTACTCACAAGTTGGATAATTTGCATAAATAAGACACTCCGATGTCACTATTAACTTTTTGACCCCTCTTGTATAATGGGCAGAATTTTAAGTTCAATAAGTTTTATTCCTCTTTTGCCCCACAGGTAGTACATATGACTTCTGACCTTAAAAAGGTTTGTCTACAAGACAAGCGGGATAAGAAAATTAAAATTCATTGTCAAGGTCTTTACGGGTAATTTCATGTCACAAGTTTGAGTACCTCAAAGCATTGACAACCCAATAAATGGGTCAGGCGCTGCGAGGCCAAGAATTGATAGGAAGGGATGGCACCCACTGAGTTGCTTTATATTAGTCTAATAATTTGTAGGGCATCCAAAACCTTAGAGGGCCATTTGGTTGAGATAAGTTATCCCGACATAAATTTTGAAATTAAATTTATTCCGTATTTAATTGGAGATATTAGCTAAAATAAGTATTAGTTTTATAACTTATTACATATAGAAGGTGAAATTGATTATACAGGTTATAATCTCAGAATTATAATCCTACGATCTCCTGGCTCTGGACCAAATTATAGATCTCTGGTGCTCTATCATAACTCATAAGAATTTGGAATCCAGTGAAAGATAAGGTAAAATTGTAGTTGTAGAGCTTAAGAAAGAGAGTTAACACCTTCGAGTACATGCAGATGAAGGCTTGTTTAGGCCACCATACCTAGAAGAAAGAAACATCAGATCCATAATTTTGTTAAAAAAATATGACAAGACAAATCTTTAGAGATATTTCCCTTGATGTTCTAAAATGGACTTGTGCTTTCTTTTTGATTCCTCACTAGCTTCCGCTTTTTTTTCCCTTTTTTTTTTTTTTTAACTGTATATTACAATAAGACCTTTTTATAACAACACTTATTATAACTGTCAAGTTTCTTTTGGAATCAATATTGCATGTGTTATAATATATATTTTCTTTAATAACACTTTATTATATCAGCCAATAAATATTAAAAATAACAAGATTATTAGAGAATGGTTGGATTGTAATATATTATGTTTGCTCCCCACCCTCTACTTCTCCTTTTCTATTCACTTTCCCCTAAAACCTGAGGATGGAGGCAATTACTTATATACTCAAAGAAGTAAAGGAACCTCCACAAAAAGAAATTATTACATTTAGTGTATGCAGCAAACATAACATTAAAATTATATGTTTTTGACATAATCATAGGAGCTTACATTATCCCCCTGGGTAAACATCAAGCATAAGTAAATTTTTATGTCCGACGGGGTTTGAATTTAGTAGGGAAAAATTGTGTTTAAGCAATATGTTACAGGAATGTTCTTGAACCTCTTATCAAGCTTTAGAATGTTTCTATCAAAATTATAGGGTCAGTTTATAATTAGTAATAATTAGGGAGTTAGTTAGAAGGGAGTGGAGTGCTGGTGAGTCAGGTTGATAAATAATGCACCTCCAAGAATTAGTTAGAATAATTCATTTCATTTTCTTCTCTGCTACAACGAAGAAAGCTCCGCCCTCTCTCTAGAAGCTTCCTTCTATTCTTCATCTCAATGCATTGCATGCTGTAGATTCATAGATAATCAGTTGCGAGTTCAAATTCTAACAGTTTCATTATAAAACTCATATTTTCACCGGTGTTTTTAAAAGGCGTAGGCGTAAGGCGATTCGTTTTACATATGCCTCAACGAGGCGTAAGCCCCATAGGTATTTAATTTTTAATATTTTATAAAATAATATAATTACAGTATATATATATATATATAAACAAATAAAATTGTATAAAAATTAAAGAAAACTATAAATATGTGAAAAAGATATGTATAGATATGCTCCATCCCCACAAAAATTAGTCAAAATAATCTATTATACGCTACTTAGAAGCACAAGTAACATGAGTCGAAAAGAATAAAGTTTTCTACATGGAGGACCAAAAAGATGACTAACCTGCAATTTGAACTTTTAACTTATTGCTATGAAGAGGAATTGCATTCTCTTTGTATTTGTAAAAATAAATTGAATATTCGTTTCTTTTTGGAGATATTACCAGACTAGCGGACAAGATAAATTATTGAAAAAGACCATGAATTAGAGCTTCAATCAATAAAAAAGATATTGACTTTTAAATTTAATACATTTCAGTTCCATTTAAAACTTTTGAGTAATTACCAAGCTGAATTTTAAGAATTTGGGTATTATATGAACGACTTATTCAACAAATTTTGTTTTAATTTGAAAAAATCTTTGGGGCTTACGGCTCACTAAAAAAAGCACCTCAAACGCCCGAACATACGCTCTAAATTGCTGGGCATACGCCTCTTGAGATTTTCGCCCCACACTATCGCCTCGAAATACGCTTCGCCCCAAGACTCGTCCCCAAAACACCTTTTAAAACAATGATTTTCACCCCGTTAATTAAGTAGAGACATAACAACTTTACTAGGTGGGTACTTTTGTGGTCCTGTACCTAAAAGTTCTCCACTTTTTCAAAATCAGAGCTATGATTTGAATATTAGTTTGAATTTTAAACTTCAAGTCAGGTAGCAACTCTTGAACTTCAAACCATTAATCTTGCTTTGGAAAAATGGTCAAATTTAAATATAAGACCACGAGCATAACTATTTGTGTGGATTGCCAATATAATATAGACAATAAAGAGGGGTCCAGGGTAATTGAAGTACAATAAGATCTTTCTATAGCAATCACCTTTTGTAACATTATTTCACTGTGGCAAACAAATTTCTTTTCAACTAATCTTGTGTTATGTTTATCTTAAGTAACAAATTTTTTATCTATAACAAGAACAATATAACATTATACTTCTCCGCCGGCCATTGTAATTGTCGTAATTACTATAAATAATTGGTTCAAAATACTTACTTCCTCCGTTCCAATTTATGTGACATGTTTGATTGGGCACAAAGTTTAAGAAGAAATGAAAACTTTTGGAATTTATTGTCCTAAACATATCAAAAAGGGGTTCAGATTATTATGTATGGTTATAAAAGCTTCTCATTAAGAGTAGAATCGGAAGTTTAAGCTAAATTATTTTCAAATTTAGAAAGAGGTCATTCTTTTTGGAATGGACCAAAAAGGAAACAAGTTCGCATAAACTGAAAAGGAGGGAGCATCATTTTCGTTAATATAATTAATTATTATCTTTTCATTTTGCCATTAATATTTATTGTTCTTGAAAGTAAAAATACTGACTATACAGTATAGAAAACCTAAATGTGAAGTGTTTTAAATAAGGTAGAGTAGTCAAAAAGCTCTTCTTATTAATAGTTTTTTAAGGAAGGTGTAAAATAAAAACATGATAACTAAAATAGATCCGAAGAAATAATGTATACTCCTTATAAAATTACTTCTTTTGTCTTACTCCATTACCTATAATCTACTCACAAATAACTAAAAAATTAATCTATTAATTATATTTTAGTAGAAAGTAACTTTAATGAAAATTCCATGTTCCAATGAGGAATTTAAAACATTACAAACTCTTGTGAACTCGGAACATCAGAAATAAAAAACGAATTTTTTTGAATATAAAAAAAAATTATTATAGAGAGGTTTAATAAAAATAAGGGAGAGAAGTTCATCGTAAACTAATAAAGCGTCTGTACATCACGCATCAGTCAGCAAAGTGGTGAGATATCTACAGAAGTGTGCAAATGACAATGATACCGTAGGCTACAAGGAAAAGGTGAATGTAAAAGTTAAAAAAAGGTTAAAAGGAGGGAGATGGTAAAAGGTAATGTCCGCTGACAATGGAGCAACTTAGAAATCCACGCAATTGACACAACTTGCCGCCCAAGATTTACCCTAACGTAGCAATGTCTTTTACTCTCATGCAAAAAGTAGAGTACCAAAACGAAAAATAAAATACTACTTCTACTCAATTCATGTGACATTATTTTTTTAATTAGTTAAAAAAATAATATATTTTTACATTTAATTTAACCTTAAAATATTTATTTTATTCCTAATAAAATAATTTAGGGTCACATATATTTGTAACCTGAGACAGATTGACGATTTGGAGGTGACATGCACATGAACAGTTCAACCAGTGCCCCGTCAGACTTTTGATCTTTAAGGGTTTTAGGCAAAATATATGAACCATTTTAACATGTATACTTATATATATATATATATATATATATATATATATATATATATATATATATATATATATATATCCAGAACTTTTGCTGAAGTTAATGGGACCAAACAACCCCTCTTCTCTATACATAAGTCCACCTCAGTTTATGAATTGTTTCATGCCACAAATTTTAATTTTTTTTTAAGACTCTGTATACAATCAAATAATATACAACATAGATTGGACGAGGCATTACTAACTAGAAAGTAGAAACTACTCTAAGAAAAAGATCCCACAACAATAGGCAAAAGAATTATTACTACCAGAATTGCAACTTACACCACAAATCAGGTCAAATGTAATACCTCCCCCCTAGCTCCCTCTATGTAACCCAATCCCCAGCAGTAGAAAGTAGAAAAAAGAGAAAGAAGTAAAGGGGAAAATCTACCATTATAGCTAGTCTTGGATACCTGGAGCTGCTATCCAAAGGTTCTCCATTAAGTCATGATATACTCCTATCATGATCAGCAAAAATACAACAGCTAGTGAACTTCACAATAGAGGGCAGATTCCAGGTATAAATTCAAGAATGATATTCATGCTATATATACCTAGAAAGATTTTTTGTAAAAGAAATAAGTTAGCCACTTCCATATTATGAAGGTACACGTCTTAATGCAAAGGGTTTATGTTAAATGCAAACATGTTAAATATAGCATCTATATATTAGCTAATTGCGTGTAAATATTCGTTACCCAATATAGGCGTGTGTAAATATTTGGTACAAGCACGTAAAATTAATTTCGTGTACTGACATTTTTATGTATATCTTGATGAAGAAAATCGCATAATGCACTTAAATTTGCATTAAATCAATTCAACACAATACATCAAGATAAACGAAAAATCCATCACAGGGTATAATATTAGGATTAAAGCAGGGGCAGATGCAATGTAAAATTAAAGGATTCAATTGAATCCACTATTTTTTTGCGAACTTTAAATATATATGTAAAAATAACCAAAATATATACAAAAAATAAAATTCTAACCTCATAATTTACAAAAATACAACGTGTTCAACATTAAACTGATTAAAGTTAACTCACAAGTTATAAATTTTGAACCTGCGTCTAAATGAAAGAGCATATAGTTGTCTACGATTATTCCACACTCCATAGATAATCATGGAAGATGCTTTTTTCCCATCCTAAATCTCATATAGTATTTAACTTAGTGCTACTATAATACCCTTTCTATGTATATTTGTCCGAACTCTTCAAAAGTATTACCGCACTCATTGGATCCTCCAATAATGTTTCAAAAGTATTGCCGCACTCATTGGACCCTCCAATAATGTACTATAATTTTTTGGAGGATTTAATGGTCGATGATATTTTTGAAGAGTTCGAGCAATATAGCTTTCAGTATAATAAGAATATTTCAAGCATATGGCAATTAACCGTATGATCACGTTTCAATCTCAAAGAATAATGCATAATATCTCAAAAGATTCCAAGCATATGATCGTGTTGAGGACCACTCATCCCAAAAATATGCTTCAGTTTACGCCGACAGGCGTGACTTATTCTATTACTTATGCATGCTTTGCATGAGATGTGTATACATCACAAAAAGCAAGAAAAAAATCATACCGCAAGATTTGCCTTTGGCATGCTGAGGAGCGCATTGCCACCTCCACTGGTCTGATTCTTAAAGCCTATGGCCAAATTAACGTACCAACAACAATCACAAAATTGGTTCTTGTCAAAACCCAGTGACGAAAACTATTCCTCCATTTCATTATCTATTTCTGTATTTGACTAAGCACAGAGTAAAGAAGAAAACTTAGTTTCGGTACATCTCAAAACTATTGAATTTGTAATTTTAAACATGCCATTATATTTTTATTATCATAAAAATATGCTATTAAGGGTAAAAAGAAAGCTGGTCTAAAGTTAATTTTAAAATATAAAAGTATCATTCTTTTTTTCTAAAACAGACTAAAAAGAAAGGAGTGTTGGGTATAAAACACAGCAGAAAGAGTAGTTTCCTTCTTGATTTTAGGTCATATCTATACTTTAGACAATCCCTATTTGCTAGGTAATTCAATTTATTACAAGGTAAGCGTCAGTCGTGGAAATCAAGTACTTCAATTAAAAAAAAAGACTTTGCAAATAGTACAAGAACAATGTTGCCCAGAGGAAAAGCATCAATCAAGTTCATACATCACGACTAGACTGTTGTTTAAACCAGTGGGGACCAAACAATTCATATATTGTACAACTAAATGCAATGGAAGAAAGATAAAACTTTATCCAGACAAAGCAACGCCCATAGGAAAAGGTTGCGGTGGGAAAGCAATCTACAGGAAAGGGACTTATGTTTTAACTTTATCAACTTTAGATTTCCATCACTCGGGATCTTGTTCGATTTGACCGGACATAAGAAAATTGACAACTCCCATCATTTCTTTTACCATTTACATTTTATGAAAGGTTTTAAATAGAACTAACTTTTGTCGATCTGAATTTACAATCATGTCTTTGAGAAGGAGAAATTATTATTTGATCTTTACTTTCAAGTGAATATTTACTATCAGGATTTCAATACCTATGAAGGAGTTCAGAGGCACTAGCAAGTAGCAATCAATAAAAGCAGACATGTTGAGTGGCAAAAGTTTCACAAGCAGAGACGAATTTGCAACACTTACGTGCGTTGGTGTTATTACTATGTTCATTTATTGTTTAGTTTCACACGTTCATACACCCATCATAAGTGAACCGAAAGCAGTATTAGACCGTACCTATTGCTACTATATATTGTAGATGCGGCCATCATTGTTAGGATAGAGTCTATGTCCAAGTGTCTATATTGTTATGATTTAGTCTATGATAGTGGCCTAGCCTATTAATACAAACTAATTTAAGAAGCGCAGTCAAAGCGTGCAGCATGTTCATAAATGGAGGAAAACTTTAGTCAACCTGGTCAATAGGACACCTACAACTTGTTAAGCAAATATGTGAACATTTTTAACTTCTAAATAAGATGGTCACATAATTTAACATAATATCACAAAAATTTCAATGAACTATTGAAGTTATTAGTGTGATTGGTCAGATAAGTACCAAAGGCTTTCGGTAGACGTCTTTCATTTCCGAATTAGCTTGCGACAAGTCCTAGCATTAGTATGGATGTACAAAAGCCTTGAGTTTGAGTCTTACATTGTCTATAATCAAAAAAGTTTCATGTGCTTGGTTAAAAGAGAAGTAAAATCAAACCAGCATCATGAGAGGAACGTACTAATTAAAACATAATTAATTAATCGTTATCATAAAAAAATTTCACGTGCTTAGTAAAAAGTCATGCATACATACACGCACACAAGCTTATTGACTACGTATCTGTCATTGATGGAATTTTGTAAAAAACAAAATCAATGATCAATGAATGCAGCATGTCAAGATAGTGTCAAACTGATAAACAGGAAAGGGATTAACCTTAATATTATCTGCTTCGCATTCCAGGAGGTACAATATCCCCAAGCAATCCATCATCAGTTGGCAGCTGGTTGGCTGGTTGACTTGTCTCTGGCAATCTAGCTTCTGCAGATTCATCTGGCATTTGACGCGATTCTGGGGCGCTCATAGGAACTTCTTGAGGGTATTGAACACCCCCGGAAAGGTAGAATTGTGAGGCTAAGGGTGTTAATTGATGAGTTGTAAATGCGGCTTCATGACTGACAAGTCCGCCTCTAGGAAATCCAACTGTATGGTGACAATGTTGTCCTTCATATGTGGTGATTACAATTGATGGATCTTCAGAAGATCGCTCGACTCTTTTCTTCACTGTGCACTTGGTATTTGTACAACGATAATAGCTCCTGAGAAGGCATAGATATCGTAATTATTTTGCAACTCGTTGGAGGGTTTAAACATGTATTATTTCTATCTTGATAGAAATTATCAGTGTTATGCAATATGTTGATAAAACATCATACTGTTCAGACATCATGTTTTATTTGGTAAAATGACATTTGAAAACCTTGTTCATGAGACACTTAGCTCCCGTTTGTCCATAAATTTTGGGACCGGTTTTTCAATTTTTGTTTTCAAATATCTGTATGTTCACAAATTTTCAAATCCCAAAAACTGCTTTCTACTTACGAAACTTTAAATTCTTTTCAAGTAAAATGCATGTCCAAACATAATTTTAACATTCAAAAATTAGTTTTCGTATCATCTTTACAAACTCAATTTTTCAAGTTTCAACAAAATCTAGTCCAAACGCTAGCTTAAACAATGGTTTCTTCTAGTATCTGCTAAGAGATGCACAACAATATGCGCCTTAAAATTTGGTGCTTCTAGTTGTTTCCGGTTGATATTTACTTTATTTTAGGTACTTCACTTCAAAGTAATATATAAAAACAAAACAAAGCTCAATAATCAGGCAAGCAAAATGAAATGCTATGTATGATATTATGACCAACCTTCTTTTACTCACTAGAAAATGATGGAATTCCATCAAATAATCATGACATTATTGCCGATTGGACTTTCAACTGCTACCCTAGTCAAGCAATTTTTTCTCTCGATAAAAATGGTATTCGGCTCAGTTTGCACCCCTTCAATTATTTTACTAGTTGTCTACTATTTCTATTACCAATAAAATTATCATGTAATCTTATATGCTAAGGCTTATATAGATAAGAAAAAAATTACCTAATAATTTTTGTTTCTATTAAGATTCGAACTCTGATGTTGTTTGATCACTAGACACATCCTTAGACACTACACTCAAGCAATTTAAACTTTAATAAAGTCTGTCTTGGCTGCATTTTGTTATATTAGCATGTTCGCAGTAATAAAGCTTTGTAATCTATTGGACTTATAATATGCAAACTAAAAGAATATGACAATTATATTTCAACGTAGCCTTATACTAGTACTATCTATCGAATTTAGCCTATTAGACACCAGTTGGAAGCTAAATCAATCAATCATCAACATTAGTGGGTAAGATCTATAACAAAAAGTTGTATCATGATCGAATATAACTATAGTTAATATTGAACTATGTGACCCTCTCATCATTTAAAAGCTTAAGTTGTTAGATATAATTAAATTCTATTTTTAATAACTACATTTTCAATCAGCCGTTCACGTGCCATTCTATTTTTTTTTTCCTGAGGCTAAGCATGCAAAAATTATTCTGTATAATATAATGTGTGACGAATGTGTGACGACGAAACTTATATTTAAGAATTCTGTTTGATTTTAATGTCTGACAATTTTATCTAAATTCTTTAGTTATTTAGAGATGGTACACTTTTATTTATTTAATCATATTTTTAACAATTAAAGACAAGCTAAAATTTAGTAAAGAAAGGGAATTTAAGGGGGAAAACCTGTTCAACTTAAGCATTATGATGAATTCGAGAACAAACCTCGGAAATGGACTATTTTTTACAGCTTTTTGACCATACTTCCTCCATCTGTAGCCATCTTCAAGATGATCAACTTCGCTTTTGGTCATAAATGCAAAGCGGGGCTGCCTGATTCGTTTCTGGCCCTTCTTTTTAACCTTGCTTCTGTGGAATATTCAACCTAAAGTAACATTAGGAATGTGATTCCTTTATCACACTAGAAAATAGAAAAAGAGGCATTTCCAAGTACACCTGCTGAAAATGGCAAGCAAATTGCTTTTCAACCGACCTAGTTAATAAGATAAATTAAAGTAGACAAGATATCTTTCAATTGAAAAAGAAGAGGTTGATCTTTATTCTTTTAATGAAGTTGCAGACAACAAATATTTAATATCACCTAAATTGGCTTTACATGTTTTTGCATGTTATTTTATCTTATATGCCTATAAGTGAAAGAAATTCAAGATTTTGGTCCAGAAATTAATCTCTACTATAGAAAAGCTAGCATTAATACTAAGAAGCAGAATGGGAATTAACCGAAAGTAGCTTAAAGAAGGAAAGCTTTCCACTGATGTCGATAGATGCAATGCATGGAACTTAAAATGAAAGACCCTTATAAAACTAGTTGGCAACGTAATTAGAAATCGAAACTAGTGATATTAAAGCACAAATTCATTCCTCTCCCAGCCTAAACCATAGGATAACAGGAAACACACCGTTTCAAAGAAAACCCGAACTAGTATCATCATACAGTTAAATCTCTCTATAACGTCCGAAAATTTTTTAGCTTCTATAGTAAAATTATGTTATAGAGAAAATATAATATACATAACATTAAAAAATTGATTATAAATGATGAAAAATGATATTATAGAGGATAGTTATTATGAAGAGGTTTGAATATATTATTTATCGAAAAAGAGGGGTTCTTGTATATATAAAAAAAGTTGCTCTAGACGTATCACGTAGACTATAGCCACAGCGTACAGAAGTGCATGCAATGGGCCTTGAGAGATCACATAAAACAAAAGCTCACGTATATCATAACTAGGTTACACTAGAAATATCACGTAGGGGACTGTTCTAAGTTATGTGACAAAGTCTGACTCAAAACAAATATTTATGAAAAACTTTTAAAAATTTTCTATAGCTATAAAAGTATGTCATAAGAGGAAATGAAAAATTTTAAATAAATTATTTTTAAATTTGAAAATATGCCAACCACATAAAATATAACAGAGGGAGCAACTCTTTTTCCCCATAACTGGTAAAATTTTCAAACTTCCGCCATTCCTTAAATACTATGTACGCACAAAGCAATGGACCACAAATAATGAAGCAGAAGTTACTAATTAATCAGAGATTACACCAACTATTTTCAGAAAAGTGTTACGGCAAAGATACTTTACTATACACTTTGCATTTACCATTTGAGCTTTTGATTGCGTTTTCTAAATCTAACTCGTGAAAATCAGCACAAAAACAATCCAAAAAGAGAAAAGGGGAAAAACATTTTCCTTAAACAATAGTAGGAGTATTATTTTAATTAACGATATTTTAGGGAAAAATTCGTCCACGCCATTCCCGCCGCAATAACGGCTGTTTTGAAGCCACACAAAGTGCGCAATACCGAAAAGCCCAACTTTGATGATTAAAATTACGATAATACCTCTCTCTTTCTCTTCCCCATACCCCAACTTGCGCAAACAACTGACTTTTCTAGAACTTGTACGGACGCGCAAATGGCTTTTACTCGTCTACTGCAATCCTGAAAATTCTCACTTAAACTTTGATTATGAATCTAACACACATAAAAAAGAGAGAGAGAGAGAGAAGAGAGAAGAGAGAAGAGAGAAGAGAGAAGAGAGAGAGAGTTGTAATATAGAGCTCAACTACGTGAAGAGAGATAAGTTCGATAACACTTGACTCACGTTGAATCAGACGGCGGTCGGGAGGCGGAAGAGCCACCGGATGCGGTGGATTTTTCCGGAGGATCATCCGAACAGCTGGAAGATACAGGTTCGTCGGTGATTTTCCCCGTCGCCGGTACTTCAGTAGCAGAAGCAGATGGAGTAGTACTACTATTTCCCGCCAAATCATCCTCGATCCGATCAAATCTATCAGCACCGCCACTACCACCGGCAATATCCTTATCTCCGGCCGCCTCCGACGGCGGAAAATTCCAACCGAATTCGTTTAATATATTGCTATCTCTATCAGTATTGACGAAGAAGCTGTAAACATTGTCCGAGTCTGCACCGAGTGACCAGCTCGACTCAGTAGCGGCGAACTCAGCTGCACTTTTTAATGGATCGTCAACTTTATCCTTGTCATCCATAGATGTTACAGAGAGAGTGAAATACGCGGAGAGAGAAAGCTAGGGTTTAAGGAGAAGAAGAAGGAGAAGAGAAAAGATAACGCGTAAAGAGATTGTATTTTAAGGGAGTGTTTGGATGGAATATTTTAATTTTTGTTTTAACTTTTTGGGATTGTTGGATATGAAAGCTTTGTCGTGTCAATGGCAATTGGTGAGAAGACACTGAGAGAAAATATATATGGAGTTAAAAAAAGATAAGTTAGAAAAATCGCCGCCAGCCTCTACATAGTCAGTATTTAACTTACTTGGGAGAGGTTGATATTTAAGTAATCATAACTTCATATCTCTCCACGCGCTTCACCTCTGTTTGAATCTTACTTCTTAAGGACAAAAACTATGGGTGTGTTTGGTACAAGGAAAAGAAAATATTTTTTTTGAAAAATAAGTATTCATTTTTTAGTATTTGATACGTAAATTAAGAGAAGTAATTTCTCAAGAGTATTCATAAATAATTTAGATACAATAAATTATAAACTTTCGAACCCAATAACCTTTCGTATTCACAAATTTCATAAACTTCTGAACCGCTAAAATTTCGAACCCATAAACTCTATAATTTTTAAACCCGCAAACTTTCAAACACATAAACCTCCAAACTCATAACTTTGGAACTCGTAAAATTTTGAACCTGTAAACTGAAAAATGAAAAAATCAGAACTGAAAATATAAAAAAAAAATATTTTTTTTGCGGGGGTGGGGGAGGGGGGTCGATAGGGTTGGGGTGAGTGGGTGGCGCAGAAAAAACGGAAACAACAAAAAAAATTAAAGTTAGAGGGGGTTAGGGTTAGATTTGAGAGTAACTGGAGTTTTTAAAAAATATTTTCTTAACTTTTTCTAGAAAAGTCATTTTCCTCCAATTAAAGAAAAAAGTGATTTTAAATAGAAATAGAAGTAATTTTTGAAAATTAGAAAAAGTACCTTCTCTCAAAAGCACTCTTTAAAAAGGACCTTTGAAAGCAATATACTTACAAATATTTTTAAAATACTTGGCCACATAATTATTAATGCTTAAAAAATATTTTTCAACTTGATTAGTCAAACAAAAACTTTTGCTCGCTAAGTACTTTTATAAAAAATATTTTTAAGATAAACACTTTTAAAATAAGTTGAATTTAAAAATATAACCAAATAAGCTATTAAATTCTTTCATCCTTAATTAAAAGTTTAATATTCGAGTTTTGTAAATGAAGAATATTTTATAGGAGTGCAGTGGTTCATCTTACTTCAATTTGAATAAATCGAATTACTAGGTTTCAGATACTATCTTAATTTAATAAAAAAGGTGCTGCCATTTTTACACTGTGAAAAAGGAGATTTAAATTTCTTCGAAGATATAGAAGAGGACGTTCGCAAATAAAAATTCCATCTAAGGCGTTATGGACGAAAAAGAAAAACACGTGTTAAAACAGATGAATATTGATTCAGTTTTCATCTTTCATTAGCCGAAAGTAATAAAGAAAAGACAAAATCGAAGTGTGTATATTATTTTATAGGTATAAAATAGTACGGCTAACGAATAGCTACTACTTCAAATTATTACTCCATCAATTTCAATGTATGTGAATCTAGAGTCAAATAAAATTTAGATTGATCATATTTTTAGTAACTATTCTTAATTATTTTATAGTTTTAATGACTTATAATATTTTTATGTAATTATTAAATATATAAATTTTATTTGTAAAATATATGAAAATTTCACATTCGAATTCACAATAAAAACTAATCAATTTAATCCTCATACTCTAAAAAAGTTCACATAAATTCAAAATGGATGGAGTATCTTCTAATTATACTATTCTGAAAGCTAGATTGTTAGTTTGTAAACATTGAAAAACTTTATCTAATAGCGTTTGGTCGGAAAAAATGTTTTAATTTTCTTTTTTCAAAAATTGAATTTATTTTACCACTTTAAAAACAAACGTTAAGTATGGACGTGATTTGACTAAGTGTCCGTTTGGATCGGTTTATTTTAAGTATTTTTAAGTCAAAATAATGTTTAAGCTATTTTATAGTATTTGGATAGTGTAAGAAAGTACTTTTAAATATTTTTTTAAATTTAAAATGACAAAAACAAATCAAAAGCCACAAGGTAGAATTCCTAACTTATAACTTAAAAGTTATTTTAGCTTAAAAGTCAGTTAAAATAAACTCATCCAAACAGGATCTAAAATTCTTTTTCGTGAATCTTCGATCCTTCTTGAATTTTTACTTGGTCTAATCGTGGGTCACTAATTAAAGTTCCATTTTCTCTTTGTGGAGAATACTTTTCTTTGCATTATTTCACAAGTTTAGGGTTTTTATGGTAAGTAATTAATAGCCAAGCCACAACTTAGAGCCACTTATGAAGGGCTTTTTAGCCTTCTTAAAAACCGTTTTTATTGAAGCATAATTAAATAATTGAAAATATATGCTTCATCTAAAAGCTAGCTTAATCTTTTAAATGATTTGATCATAAATTTAGCATGATATCGAGCTAGACGATCAAACTATTAAATTTAATCTCACCAATATTCATTATAAGAAAAAATAATTCTACATAATTGGTCTAAGAAAAAGGATCAAGTCTGCATATGAAAATCGTGTAAAACACATATTAAGAAATTAATAGTTTTATCAGTATTTATTTGATTATTATTTCCTCTTCTTAATTAATTGGTTCTTATTGTAGTTCAATATATATTCTTCGTGAAAAACACTTTCTGATTTTTATCTTTTTGTCGGTTATGTTTAAAATTTAGGGGCTGGCCCATATCTACGTTGTGCATGAGTAAGCCTAGTATGATATAGGTAGCTTAATCGGACACATCTCCCAGGAGTCTACTCATTCTTCACTCTGTCCTTTTTCATCCATTAATTATAGCTTCAATTATTTGGCAAATCACACTGCGTTCAGAGTCGAGGTTAACGAATATTTAGGCCAAATATAAAATTAAATATTCGACGGAAACTAATTGTGTATAAGCAACCCACTCATCTTATAGTAGATTCTTATTAATTTGTTATAACGAATGGTTTTTTTTTGAGACAGTATATCTCTTTCGAAGAAAAGATAGTGTATCGTGTGATATTCTTTCGAAGAAAAGATAATATATCGTATAATATTCTTAAATTTTTTATGATGTCATAATTTTACGCTATAAGTATTTCAATTTATATGTAATTTTCAAGAAATTCGTTTGTGACTTGCTCGCTAACTCATATATATTAGATAAATTCTGTAATGATACAAGTGCATTAATAGCAGTACTTTGTGGGTAAGAAAATAAAAATTACAAATAAATAGATTTAATCTGTTAGAGAAATTTTGTACGTCAACGAATATTATGACTTAACTTTATACCAAATGGAAGTTTTGTACCAAAATGTACAGGTCATGTCTGGTTAAAAACACTTGACTTCTGGCCATGTCATTTTCATTTCAATCTTTCTTAAACTTTTCTACATGACTGCTGATCAATTGAGAATTCACTGAATAGAACAATTTAATTATTTAATTTGAAACAGATTTCCCAATTTAGCCGTAAATGCCACCAGAAAAAAATAAGATGAAATTCCTTCCGAAAATCTGGGAAACACATTAATTGTATTAAACTTATTGATCTATAACCAAATTGATATTCATCATATATATATATATATATATATATATATATATATATATATATATTATTCTCACTAATTCTCAATTCTTTTCAAATTGAGAATCATAATTTATTACATACTCACTCAGAACGTTTTGTTATATCGATCTATAACCAAATTGATAGTCATCTTTGAAAACACCAAAATTGTATTAGATTTAACTTATTCATATTCCCAAACTAGAAAGATATTTCGAGACTACATATTCTATAGAGTCTTTATTTTTTTTAAGAACAAGTAACCTTCGTCGTATTTTACCAAATTTGGGGCCATTTATGTTCATAAAGACGGTCTGGGCCTTCATTTTGATTTAACTAAAAAGTTAGGTGCCCTTGCTATCAAGCTATTTATTTTACAAATAAAGCCAATCAGTCATATCAAAAGAGTAAAATGACAATAGGGATGGATATGATTCTTTCGTCTTTAATCAGAGGTGTCGGGTTTGAAATTTGGGCGTGAATTTTTTTTTTGTTAGGAAGTGTTTTTTCCTTAAATGGACCTTACACAACACGATTCTGAATATAATCGTGCTCTAATATAAGTTATGAATACCGGGTGAGAAACTAAAAAAGATAATAAGAAATAAATAATACCCTTTTTTAAATCTTTTTTTTCCCTCCTCATTTTCCCAAATCTATTGCCAGCGAATATTACCATGGACAGAATCACAAAGAAACCCTAGTACCAATAAAAATTCACATCATTATATCTTGGCTAATATTTGTACTGATGAATTAGGTAAGAGAAACAGGGTGTGTTCGGTATGAAACGGAAAAATTTAATTTTTTCATGTTTGGATTGGCTTAAATATTTTGAAAAATATTTGTCTCATGAACTCATTTTTCCTTAATGTTTTCCCTATCAAAGGAAAGGATATCATTTTTCAAAATTCTTTTTCAACATTCTCCACCCTATTCTTCGTCCCCACC
>MCJB01039619.1:0-13953 GCA_002018475.1 Nicotiana obtusifolia | reverse complement strand
ACACAAGGTAAGGCTCAGTTCATTCTTTTTATGACTGACTATTTCTCCAAATGGGTTGAAGCACATGCATACGAGAAAGTTAGGGAAAAGGAGGTGATCGACTTCATCTGGGATCACATCGTATGTCGATTTGGGATGCCATCGGAGATCGTGTGAGATAATGGCAAGCAGTTTATCGGCAGCAAAGTAACGAAGTTCTTCGAAAACAACAAAATCAAAAGGATCCTATCGACGCCCTATCACCCCAGCGGTAACAGACAAGCTGAATCGACCAACAAAACCATAATTCAAAACCTAAAGAAAAGGTTAACCGACGCGAAGGGAAAATGGAAAGAAGTATTGCCTGAAGTCTTATGGGCATATAGCACAACCGAGAAAACTAGCACCAGGGCCACTCCTTTCTCTCTAGTGTACGGTGCTGAAGCGTTGATACCAGTCGAAGTGGGCGAACCGAGCATCAGATTCTGCTACGCAACCAAAGAATCGAATAGCGAAGCTATGAATACCAATTTGGAATTACTGAATGAAAGAAGAGAAGCCTCCCTTGTTCGAATGGCCGCCCAAAAGCAAAAGAAAGGTACTACAACCGGAGAGCCCTCTTCGACATTTCAACATCGGAGACCTAGTGCTCAAAAGAATCACACCCAATACTCGAGACCTGAACGAAGGGAAGTTAGGGCCGAACTGGGAAGGGCCTTACACCATCTTAAAGATCACCAGGAAGGGATCTTACAAGCTTGGAACAATGGATGGCAAATAGCTGCCGAACAATTGGAACATAAACCACTTGAAACGATACTATTGTTGAGGTATGAACTTTCATTCTTTATTTGTTTGTTTTATGTTACTAACACCTGCAGGTATCAAATGAAGTAACCTCGAGCCGGGAAGCACAGAATATTAGGACTGAAAGCACGCGTTGCACTCTTTTTTCCTTCGACCGATTTTGTCCCAAATTGGGTTTTACGGCAAGGTTTTTAATGAGGCAACCAAGAATCGTACTAACTTAGATCGGTCGCATATCGAAGGCAATAATGGTTGGTGCTCAACTTTGATCGACCGTGAATATCAGAAGACTGCTTGGCTACTTCAATTCATTGCTTAGCTACTTCAATTCGGGGAAACTTCTCATAGATCATTAGGAATCGATGTAAGGTCAAACAGTCAAAAGAACCGTGCCCAAATAGATTGATCTACCCCGTAAGAAAATTGTACAAGCACTTGAATGCTAATAAAAGTTCTTTGGCATCGATATCTTGTCTCCGAGCCCAAGGTCCATTTCGATCTTCGTTGCACGATCGAAAACTAACATCGCTCAGAAGTTTCATACGAAAATCGAAGGGGAATAAGACCTGCTAAGGCAAACCCCAATTTATCAAAGGCCAAGGCCATATCGAGTTAACGAAGCTCGAAGAGGACTAAGACCTGTGAAGGCAAACCCTGATTTCTTAAGAAGCTAAGGCCGAATCGAGTTAATAAAACTCGAGGGCGAGTAAGATCTGCTAAGGCAAACCCCGATTTCTTAAAAGGCCAAGGCCGTGTCGAGCTAATGAAACTCGAAGGGAAGTAAGACCTATTGAGGCAAACCTCGGACCCTTTTCGAAGCTTAGGCCTTATCAAATCGGCCGAAGAAAGGAAAAATCTGCTAAGGCATATCTTGAAATTGGCTAAGTCTAAACTAAGCCTGAACAGCAGAAAATTCTACAAGTTGAACCATCGGCTCTAAGTACAAAGAATCAAAATAGATCAAACAAGAAAGGGAAATAAAGGGAGATCTTCATATATATATGAACAAAGTATGTTACAGAAATAAGGAATTCAAAAAAAAAAGAGATGTCTCTATTCGGAATTCTCGGAGTCTTCTTCTTCTTCTTCTTCTGGGAAGGCCCGCTTTCTGGCGTCGGCTTCGATCTTTTTTGCATCATTGATCTCGGTAGATAGATCGAAGCCCCGAGCTTGTAACTCTTCGACAACAGAAAGGCGGGTTTGGCACTTGGTATATTCAACCAAAATCTTCGATTTTTCCTAAGCAGCCTCGGCATCGGCCCTATATTGGCTATTAACTCATCGGCCTCAGCCTTGGATGTAGCAACCTCCGATTTTTCCGATTGCAGCTCGTTGACCAAAATGTCGCGATCTGAAGTGAGTGTCTCGACCTGGGATTGAAGCATATCGGTACTCTTAGTCAGAGTCCCGATTTTCTCTTGTGCCTCCGAAAGTTGATTTTCCAAAGAAATCATTTGAGCTTGGAGGGTTTCTTTTTCCGAGGTCAGTAGATCGGTCTTGGCTCTCCATTCATTGGTTTCTGCTTTGGCCTCACTCACCGCAGATCGGAATTGGTTTATTCGGTCAAGTTGTTGCCCCATCTGGTCGATTATGCCAGAATTTTCCTTACGCACAAAGTCTATTTCGGCCCGAAGGTTCGACATCTCCTTCGATCTGCTCACGACGTGCCTTTTCTTCCCTTAGAAGAAAAGCCTCATGATGAAGCACCGAGGCCTACGAGTACAAAAGAAAATATGACAGTTAGTCAAAGTTTGAAATATAAAATGGTAAACACCAGACAAGGCTTATCGGAAATTTACCTTATTTGATGCTTGTTGAGCCTCATTGAACAAGTAGGCTTCATCCACCTCGTCCATTGCGGCCTGATCTTCTTCGGTCACCAAGCACCGAAGATAACTAGCCTACCCCACAGGCGCAGAAAAGGCCCTAGCATCCTCGGGAATGGCAAACCTTATTATTCATTTTTTATCAGGGTTTGAACTCAGAGCAGGAAATCTATCGACCAACATTGGACCGAAAAATGTCTTGCTTGTTTCAGTGGAAGGACTCTTCCTCGGCACTTCGAGCCCAAAAGTATCCGTCGATGGCACGCCGTCGAAGAAACCTTGAAAAGGTCCTTCCGGTATAGGGCCTTTGCTTGGGGAAGGTACCTTTGCGGCTCGGGCTTCATTAAGAGTTGACTCCGAGAAAGAAGGGGAGTCCATTGCTTCTGGGGGGCCCGAGATTCCCTGCGTCGCCTCTCCCGCATCGGTGGAAGCCCCAGTTCTCGCCCCCATCTCGAGGTCCTCTACTCGATGAAGATGAGTTTCATCGACCCTCGGCTCAGGGACTGCCCGAGGTGGCTCGCTGCCCAAAATCTAGAGATCTTCGTCTTCCTCAGACGCATCGTCCAATCAATAAGCTATGTCCGAGATTCTAAGTCTATGAGCTACACTTTTCTTCGGTTTCTTCCTCTCGGGCCCAGAAGAACTAGGGACTTCTTTCCTCTTTTTCTCCCCCTCCTACTCCGAGGTAGGGGAAGGGCAGGGAACCTCTCTACCAGGGAACGCTGGCCTCAATTTAACGTCCTTCGATAGACCTGCAAAGGAAGGAACGAAGTAAGTTATAGAGCAGCAGCATCATCGATAACATAAGACGTGGAATATAAACATTATCGGTCTCACCATGATTTTTGGCCTCCCATCGGCCCTTCGATATCTCGTGCCAGGCACGCTTTGAATAGGTCCTTTGAGACACCACCTTCTCGACCCATTCTTTCAAGTGTTGAATCGTAGCCGGCATTCGAGAAACAGCTACACCATGCGAGATATGTTAGTGAGATAACAAAGGAAAGACACCGGATGAATTGAAATAGGAAGATAACACTTACTGTTCATGTTCCACTTTTCAGGGAACGACATGTCTTCGTCAGGGATCAGGTCCGATATCTTTATTCGAATAAATCGACTCATCCAGCCTCGGTTCTTATCCTCGTCGATGCTCGAAAATGGGGCTTTGCTAGCCCGGCGAGCGAGTTTTATTAGTCCCCCTCGGAAGATTCGGGGACTGTATAGTCGCAGGAGATTATCGAGGGTGAAGGGGTGCCCTTCGATCTTACTCAGAAAAAAGCGGAAGAGAATGACTATTCTCTAAATAGAGGGATGAATCTGACCCAGCGTTACATTGCACCTTTTGCAAAATTCGACGATGATGGGGTCCAAAGGGCCCAACGTTAAGGGGTAAGTGTAAACACTCAAGTAGCCCTCCACGTGGGTGGTGATTGCCTCTTATGGTGAAGGAACCACTATGTCCTTACCAACCCAGTTGCAATCTTGTTTCACCTATCGATGGTTTTATTCGTAATCGAACAAATGTATCTAGTGACCGGCTCACCCCGGCCCGGTACAGAAGAAGCCTTCTCTACCTTAAATTCGGAACCGATTGAACATCCAACCGGTATGAACGCTTTTAGTGGGGGATCGGTCGAAGTCTCCTCAACAACGGGCTCAGTTTCTTCAGCGAGCTGAGAAGAAGAGGAGGTTTGTTTCTGGGGAACAGATTTGGATGTCTTTGCTATTAGAAATAAAAAGTTAGAGAAGATAGTAGATACCAGGAGTAAAACAAGAACAAAGGAGATTACACTTGTGAACAAACTCAGAAAACTTGAAGAATACAATAACGCAAACTTTGGAATTGAAGGAAGGGAGGGCTATTTATACCCTCTTAAAGGTGGCGGTTCGAGTCCCAAAATGAGGAAGCATTAATTAGCGTTTGCAAACGTTGCAGAGTTTTGTCTTCAGTTGGTCTATGAAAAGACATTTTTGATACTTGACACGTGCGTCATCATGCTGCCGTCATTCATCAATATGACGTTTTGTGTCTTTTGATGTGACACCCCGAGTTCCGTGTTACGCGCCATAAGTATGTCTCCTTTTAACCTAATCTTAAAAGCGGCGGCTCATATCGTTTTTCATCATTACTCTCCAAAAAACGAGGGGACTATCTGTATGGGGTCAAATTCGATCACTTGCATAGGGAATATTAGTTTCGAGTTCATACGACCGGCATCGATTGGAGTCACTGGTCGATAGGCCGGATCGAGACATCGAGAGATGAAGGCCAAGACCGGATTCCATCGGAACGGAGCTCGAAGCCAAGGTGCTCGAGATGAGATCGTTGAGGCCGATTAGGGTAAAATACCCTAGGATAAAATCATTAGATTTGCATAACTGAAGGACCAGTAATCCCGTGATACGTGAATATCTTGGCGGAAATCACGGCAAAGATCAATAAAGACGTTGAAGCCATTAATTCTAGAGATATTTTACCTTGTAGATAGGTTTTTTACCTTGTATAAAACTCATTCCCCTCCCTATATAGACTGTAGCTTTGTGTATATTGATCGTTCGTTGTATGATCCCTTTTTACAGTTGTGCTGCCCCTTTATATAGGGAGGGGAATGAGTTTTATACAAGGTAAAAAACCTATCTACAAGGTAAAATATCCCTAGAATTAATGGCTTCAACGTCTTTACTGATCTTTGCCGTGATTTCCGCTGAGATATTCACGTATCACGGGATTTCTGGTCCTTCAGTTACGTAAATCTAATGATTTTACCCCAGGGTGTTTTACCCTAATCGGCCTCAACGATCTCATCTCGAGCACCTTGGCTTCGAGCTCCGTTCCGATGGAATCCGGTCTTGGCCTTCACCTCTTGATGTCTCGATCCCGGCCTATCGAGCAGTGACTCCAATCGATGTCGGTCGTATAAATACGAAACCGATATTCCCTATGCAAGTGATCGAATTCGACCCCATACTATACCAAATTTACGATCATTATTCAGATGCTGTAGCATTCTGTGATAATCAAGAACCCTTGCTAGTCTGAATACGATCTCTCTTCTTGATATTTATATGCTACATAGCAAGAGAAAGAATGAACATAATATCTGAGGAAAATGTATGCACTCTTATAATAATGTATAAGAGTGTATAAATATTACTGCAAAAACATATTGGCTATGCAGATGTAAATTGAAAAATATAGCTATGCTGGTGTAAATGTTGTGATGGTTGTATATTTGTGTAAATTTATCATATTTATACGTTTTCTCTTATCGTAATAAAATTTGTATTTTATATTCTCTTTTGTTTCTCTTATTAAACTGTCTATTCTAAAAAAAATAAGGAATTAAATGCATTGAACAAACTAAAATAGCCTTTTTTTGTCATTCTTTCTCAACTTCTCAAGAACTACAGCAAATAAATTGAAGCAACAAAATTTATTTTGAGATCAAGTTATTAACTTCCAGGATTAGATTATGTCGTTCTAGCGTTTTACTATCGTTTTCTTTAAATTTAAAATTTATAATTATTTTTTACGTCTATATCCCATAGTAGTGTTATTAAAATTCAAATATATCAACTATAAAGCATGAATCAAATTACTCAATATGATTTTCTTTAGGAACGAAATTTTGTTTCAGTCAACATTAACTTTTTTTACTAATCACAAAGCAAAAACAACTACAACAACAAAACAAAAACGAATGATCCAATTTCTCTAGTAGGAGTATTTAATTTCTACTGTTGCTTTATTGTTTTGCAAAAAAGAATAAGAAAATAGGATGCAAAGCATAAAATAAAATAAAATAAAAACTATATCAAGGACGCAAAATGGCAAGAATTCAAGTATTTTGCTCAAATTAGCATTAAGGAAATACAAATAGCCGACTTGGCTTCTACTCTCTCCTCTTTTACTTTTCTTTTACCATGACTCTTTTTCTTCTTCTTCTTTTTTTTTTTCACGTGGAATTTTCTCTTTCTCCTTTTATTTAATTAAAAACCAAAGAAGAAGGTAAAAAGCGAAAAGAATATGAAAAGAAGAACAAAAGGAGAAGGCTTTCTTTTTGTGATTCTCCCTGCAACGTGGCCCCAACTTATCACGGTCGGCAACCTCACTATTAGTTTGGAACCTAAAGATCAAATATTATACACCCTCCGTTTTAATTTAAATGAGCAGCACAAAGTTTTAAAAAAATATTAAATTTATAGTTGTTGCTCCCTAATGCACACGCAAGCACATGCGGTCGATAAGTAATATAGGATTGTAAGTCCAGGTTATCGTACCCACAGGGACTTAAATTAACTACTTACTAACGGACAAATACTGTTATTTAAGCAAGTAAAATTCGAATTCAAGAGGTGGATTATTCTAACTTCAGCTCTAATTTATAACTAATAATTGCAAGGAATAAATTACGTGTTGTGTAATCAATAAAACAAATATTCCAGGGTTGTGATTAATTTACCAATCCTTTTGTGTTCTAATTGACTTCCCGTTCATATAATTCATGTATGGTTGCTAATTAATCGATAAACATACTCATAGCCTTCTTCCGAAGTACAATTCGCCTATTCTTAATAAGATTAACACCTATATTTCTATGGAATTAATCTATCAAGAACGCACTAAAACCACTATATTCAATTAAGCATGGTGATTAAGTATATTCCTATCCTAACCACGAATCCGTCCCCCTTAAAAGGTTAAGAACATGCTTTCTTTAATTCTTTTTTAATCTAAACATAGTTTTCCCAAACATAGCATAGATAATTGATAGAACTTAATTGATGGCCAAAACAATTAAGCAATTAGGCATAGAATTGAAGAAACAACCATATGATCATGAATTTTAAATAAGGAATTGTCAACTTCGAATCACAATATTCATGGCTAATCACAACCCCAGAACAAGGGGTGATTAGCCACTCATGTTCAAAATAATCAAAATATAAAGTATTGAAATAACTATAAAAATACTAGACAAAGATGAAGAACTGATGATTGATTGCTTCTGTGCGATGTTCCGTAGCGTTATTGCCTCCAAAAACACGTTCTCCCCCTTCCTATTGGGTTTGGAGGTGTTTATATAGGAGTTGGGAAGGGGTAGGGTCGAAATAGTGGACTCCTAGACGAATTAGGACAATTTCCCGAAGTCGGCGCCCTGGCTGGCGCCAGGCGCCCCCCAGGGCGCTGCGTCCAGTGACTTTCCTTCAGCTTCTGCCTCCAGCGCCACAGGTGGCGCCAGGCGCTGCCTGTGGCGCCCAATGCCTCTTTATCCGCTTTCATCTCGTTTTGGCTCGTTTCGCCCCCAATTGCTCCCAATCCATTCCTACACATAAAAACACATTAATTTAACATGAATTGAAGGAATTAACATCCTAATTTCATAACACAAAGGCTAAATATGAGGTGTTTTATATAGAAATATATATCTTTTACACCAAACATCAATGGTTCATTTTTGAAGCTTCATCTAGCCCATCAACGAACGTATGTCCCAGGACCTTATCTGTCTGGCAATGGTGTGGACAATCCCTAAGTAGCTTCTTATAACTTTCCCATGCCTGTCGAAGAGTTTCTCCTTCCCGTTGTTCAAATCCCAAAATCTGGCTTCTCAGTGATTTTGTCTTCTTGGTTGGAAAGAATTTGATCAGAAATTTTCTGGCTAGGTCATCCCATGTGTAAATAGAATTCGCAGGCTCCTTTTGCAACCACTCTTTTGCTTCCCCCAATAGAGAAAAAGGAAACAATGTCAACCTCACATAATCTTTAGACACATTTGGATAATTGTAAGTATCCGTGATTTCCAAAAAGTTCTGAATATGTCTCTGTGGGTCTTCATGCGACAGTCCCACATACTACCCTATAGATTGGATTAGCTGCACCATGTATTTTTTTAACTCAAAGTGCCCTGTGATTTCAGGCTTGACAATCGCTTGAGTCATGTTGGCAAGATTTGGTCTTGCAGCTTCAATTACCGCTCTTTCCGCGTTACCCGCCATCTCAATTGGCTGTGGTTGAACAAGAATGTCCAACTCTCTGTTAATTCTGGTTCTGGCTTCTACTTCCCTCCTTATTCTGTGTAGTGTTCTTTCAATTTCTGGATCAAAAGGAAGAAGGTTATTTGCGCTTCTACTCCTCCGCATTCAATAAAAGAGCCTGTGTGTGCAAACAACATAAGCCGATTAGTGAAACTTGAATAAATAACAAATATAAGCTAAAGTTGGTAAAGTAGTAAATTTTAAGTCCCCGGCAACGGCGCCAAAAACTTGTTGCTCCGTAACGCACATGCAAGTATACGCGGTCGACAAGTAATATAGGATTGTAAGTCCAGGTTATCGTACCCACAGGGACTTAAATTAACTACTTACTAACGGACAAATACTGTTATTTAAGCAAGTAAAATTCGAATTAAGAGGTGGATTGTTCTAACTTCAGCTCTAATTTATAACTAATAATTGTAAGGAACAAATTACGTGTTGTGTAATCAATAAAATAAATATTCCAGGGTTGTGATTAATTTACCAATCCTATTATGTTCTAATTGACTTCCCGTTCATATAATTCACTTATGGTTGCTAATTAATCGATAAACATACTCATAGCCTTCTTCCGAAGTACAATTTACCTATTTTTAATAAGATTAACACTTATATTCCTATGGAATTAATCTATCAAGAACGCACTAAAAATACGATATTCAATTAAGCATGGTGATTAAGTATATTCTTATCCTAACCACGAATCCGCCTCCCTTAAAAGGTTAAGAACATGCTTTCTTCAATTCTTTTCTAATCTAAACATAGTTTTCCCAAACATAGAATAGATAATTGATAGAACTTAATTGATGGCCAAAACAATTAAGCAATTAGGCATAGAATTGAAGAAACAACCATATGGTCATGAATTTTAAATAAGGAATTGTCAACTTCGAATCACAATATTCATGGCTAATCACAACCCCAGAACAAGGGGTGATTAGCCACTCATGTTCAAAATAATCAAAATATAAAGTATTGAAATAACTATAAAAATACTAGACAAAGATGAAGAACTGATGATTGATTGCTTCTGTGCGATGTTCCGTAGCGTTATTGCCTCCAAAAACACGTTCTCCCCCTTCCTATTGGGTTTGGAGGTGTTTATATAGGAGTTGGGAAGGGGTAGGGTCGAAATAGTGGACTCCTAGACGAATTAGGACAATTTCCCGAAGTCGGCGCCCTGGCTGGCGCCAGGCGCCCCCCAGGGCGCTGCGTCCAGTGACTTTCCTTCAGCTTCTGCCTCCAGCGCCACAGGTGGCGCCAGGCGCTGCCTGTGGCGCCCAATGCCTCTTTATCCGCTTTCATCTCGTTTTGGCTCGTTTCGCCCCCAATTGCTCCCAATCCATTCCTACACATAAAAACACATTAATTTAACATGAATTGAAGCAATTAACATCCCAATTTCATAACACAAAGGCCAAATATGAGGTGTTTTATATAGAAATATATATCTTTTACGCCAAACATCAATGGTCTAAAAAATTTGTGAGGTCATGATATTTGTATGGTTATAAAAGCTTTCATTAAGGGTGAAATAGGTAAAGTGAAGATGTTAAAGTTGAATTATTTTCAATTTTAGAAATGTGTCATTCTTTTTGAAACAAACTAATAAGGAAAGTGTGTTATCTAAATTAAATAGAGGAGGTAATATTTTTCAAAAATCTTCTTTTGTTAGCTGTCAGATTTGTTATGTAGAATTCATTTACATGCTGTTTGACCAAACTTCTAAAATCAGCATGCTTTTTCTTAAAAGCGCTTTGCTCAAAAGTACTTTAGTGAGAAGTAGTTAGTATTTGACTAATTAATTTGAAAAGCACTTCTGAGCATCAATTAGTGTTTAGCCAAACGATAAAAAAGTGCTTGTAAGTGTATTTTCTCTAAAGTGTTTTTCAAAAAAGTGCTTCTAGAGAAAACTACTATTTTCTGCTTCTACTTCTACTCAAAAATACTTTTTTTTTTCTTTTAAAAGTTTGGCCAAAAGCTTCAACGTTGAAAAAAAATACTTTAAAAAAAAATACTTTTAGCCTTGAAGAAACTTGGTCAAACAGCTCTTTAGAGAGGAAGCACTCCGTGCCGAGTGTTCCATTCGAGATTAATTGGACCTTCTCAATTTTTCCAGCATATTCACTAGCAAGACACAAGATATTATAGCGATTATGTGTAGCAAACTACAATGTATTGAATATGTTTCCTTTCGTATGATTTAGATTTATCTTTTTGAATTAATCTTCTATAGACTTTATTCTTGAATTCCAACTTGGTTAATATCTTTCCACTCGTGTGATTAATATTTTTTTTGTATTTGCTTAGCTACTTTTACGATATTGTAGAATAGTTGATGGATCTATACTCTAGCCATCTTTCATACTTTCTTAATTCATCACTTTTTAAACTGTAAAAATGTCTAAAGAGTTTGGATAAGTCCTATAAAAGTACGTATGTTATTGCATTCTACTTCTACTAGTGACTTTTACATGACATTTAAAACAATTACCAAAAATTAATCGAACCGTACAGATACCGAAGAGAAGCCGACATGATTGGGATGGTTTTGAAAAGTCTAATTCTGGTTATACATAAGAGTATAACCGAAAAATTGGTATGGTGCAAATTTTATAAAACAAAAGGTCGAACCGAAGCATTGACGCCCCTAATTTTGAGCATCAATTATTGCTTGGCCAAGCTATAAAAGAGTGCTTGTAAGTGTTGCCCCTCTTTGCTCGAAAACACGAAGGGTTTTCGGGCAAAGATAAAATGAGCGGATCTGCGAGATTTTTGCCTATCTCAGACTCCATGAGAAGCATTTTTGGAAAGAGTCTGACCGAACCTTGCTTCAAAGGTTGCCTATATATCCTTGGCTATAAAGGAATCAGGTTAGTGTAGTTCTGGGAGTTTTGGTAGTTGGTAATACCAGGAAGCTGTGATTGTCATTGCTGCTGCTGCTGCTGCTGTTACTGCTTGCCGCGCTCCTTATTACAACAAAAATGAAAAACAAAAGCTAGACTAGCTAACACCTATCAACTATGATTTACAAGATTCCTATCTATAAAGCTCTGAAAACTTGATCTTGAGTTTTAGCTGGTTTCCGAAGCAGACTTCGATCTGAATCTTGATGCTCATCAACTGTAGGTGTTAGTTCTTTCTTCAATTTCTGAGTCAAGGCGAGACATGCGAGGCTTGTGACTTCCGTCAAGTTTTTAATGCGTCGCGTCCTTGTTCACTGCAGCATTTGAATCTACTGCCTTTCGTTCCTTTCTTCTTTAAATGGAGAATCATTCTCTGAACCATCTTGGCTCCGTGCCTCAGGGAGAATCCTGTTCAGACACCAAGTCAAACAAACAAAATTATCCTGCCCCAGTCTCTATTGGGACAGCTTTGTGAGTTATTTGCACCTGAAGATATAACAAGTAAAAGAAGGGTTGCCAGGTTATGCTGGAAACTGAACGAGTTATACTAAAGAAAACAAAGTTCTCGGGTTATGCCGAGGGTATTATCGACCTATTCTACTGGGAAAGAAAAGAATGCCTAGGTTATGCTAGGAAAAAATAAAAGATCCTTGGGTTATGCCAGGGAGTCCACGGGTTATGCCGGGGAGAAAAGAAAAAAAAGATCTTTGGGTTATGCCAAAGAGGTCCACGGGTTATGCCGGGGACAAAGAAAATAAAAGTCTTTGGGTTATGCCAAAGAGATCCACGGGTTATGCCGGGGATGAAGGACATGGTCTTTGGGTTATGCCAAAGAGATCCGCGGATTATGCCGGGGACGAAAAGAAAATAAAGTCTTTGGGTTATGCCAAAGAGGTCCGCGGGTTATGCCGGGGATGAAGGTAAAAAGTCTTTGGGTTATGCCAAAGAGATCCACGGGTTATGCCGGGGATGAAAAGAAAGTAAAGATCTTTGGTAATGCCAAAGAGGTCCACGGGTTATGCCGGAGACAAAGAAAAACAAAAGTCTTTGGGTTATGCCAAAGAGATCCACGGGTTATGCCGGGGATGAAGGACATGGTCTTTGGGTTATGCCAAAGAGATCCACGGGTTATGCCGGGGATAAAGGAAAAATAAAAGGTCCCTAGGTTATGCCAGGGAGGTCCACGGGTTATGCCGGGGATAAAATAAAAACCAAAGTCTTTGGGTTATGCCAAAGAGATCCACGGGTTATGCCGAGGATAAAGGAAAGATAAAATCTTTGGGTTATGCCAAAGAGATCCAAATTAATGTAAAAACAGAGTTTGGAGAGGACTTCCCTATGATTGTTGCTGCGAAGCTGCTTTTAGCCTTTGCGCAGTTTTCCTTCTGGTTACACCTGCTTCTTGCGAGGTGAATTTGGATTGCACCAATTTCCTGTTTTCAAACAAAGAACAATTGTTAGTTTGAAAAGGTGATTGGTTTTGTGGCCTTGATGATTCTGATAGCTTGATCCTGGCCTAACTTTCAGCGAGAACCTCCGCTTCTTGCTTGATTTTGAAAGTCGATTCCTTTCTTGAACCAAAGTACTCAATTTGCAAAATTTGTGGCCGCTTGCCCATATGGGACTCTGCCTTTTGACTTTTCTTGCCTCTGGGCTTTTTGTTTTTGGCTTTCTTTTCATTTTCATCAATTCAATGTTTCAGAGCATTAGCCATCATGGCCAGTCGGATCTGACTTAATGAACTCGCTGAGGCTGGCACTTCTTTTGGATCTGGCTTTTATCAAGCGGGACCCTGTAAAACCCGTCTTGACACCTTTTCTTTGTATTAGTTTCGGAATAAAAAGTAGACCGAAAAATATTCAAAGAAAAGTAAACAAAAGGTGAGAGAATGAATTTGGGAAAGTGCCCCTTTCGAGAGAAGTGAGAAGGACTTATCTGAGGTGGATGCAGACTTCACATAGACATGACATGCTCTTTGGACTGGATGCCCGATCTGCGCCACTATCCAATTCTCCATGAGCCATCAGAACCGTATTCTAAAAAACGAGACATCTCGCCAGGACTCTTTCAGTACCCATAGGGGCGAGGATTCTTACTTTTCGATCAATGGCGCCCTTTGCGGGTTTTCGCCAATTGACCTCTCTCATTTCTCTTCTCACCGTCGCCTTGTAGTGCTCTATGCGAGTTTTCACTGACAAGACTCTCTCATTTTTTAGTTTCTCTGCTCACGTCGCCTTACGGTGCCCGTGTGGGTTTTCACCAATAAGACTCTCTCATTTTATTTCCCTCATTTCGAATGCATTTTTGATTTTGGAAACCTTTCATCGATTGATCAGAAGGACTTGAACAGGTTTTGGGTAAAGAGAATTTTGGTTGGATTACAACTTTGGAAT
>MCJB01039608.1:8404-58399 GCA_002018475.1 Nicotiana obtusifolia | reverse complement strand
AACCTTGACTCAGTTACCAAGATAAATCTTTTCTGATGTGGAAGATCAGACTATGCTGCAACCACAGAGCATACTTAGACAGTACCTTGGCTCTGATACCAATTGTTGCGGAAGCCAAATGTATATAGTGTGAATAAGTCACAACTACTATACCAAAAATTATGACAGCCACCAAATAATAAATAAGACAATAAAGCAACAATAAAAGGAACACCAGAATTTACGAGGTTCGGCCAATTTTGCCTACTTCCTCGGACACAACCAATATTTTATTCCACTCCAAAAATACAAGTGAAATAATACTAAAGAGAGAAGATACAAATGCCTTAAGAAGATATGAAGGCAAATGAGAGGTGTGTTTAAATCCTAAACATTAGGCCTCCTTTTATAGAGAAAATTCCAACCAAATTTTCTCTACCCACCGATGTGGGACTTTGCCAAACTAACAAATATAACCTTTTCCTGTGAAAAATTCACAACAAATTCCAGATCAAACACAAGTCTTTAGCAATTTAAACAAGTCCTGCTTCAATCACAATTTTATCAAACACCACTACTGCATATCAAGTGAAGTCATGCTGTTCCGTTTGTTACCATGATTTCCAGTGTCAAGCAAATGCACAAACTGCAGTATGTTCTTACAAGGAATCAATCAAATATTCCAGAAGGACATTTTGCAGTTTATGTCGGAAAGATGGAGAAGAAGCGAGGTGGTGCCAATAACATACCTGAACCATCCTTCATTCCAGAAGTTGTTACCCAAAGCAGAAGAAGAGTTTGGATTTCATCATCCAATGGGTGGTCTAACAATACCTTGCAATGAGAATGATTTGTTGATGTGACTTCTCGATTGAATTTATCAAATTAAGAGCCATATTGAAGTAGCATTCTGAGCTTCTGATTAGAGCGAAATTAGAATTTTCAGTTTTTGTTTTTCCACTTTCTAGGAAAGAGTTGTAAACATGTAAAAAGCCTTCAAGCAAAGCATATAAATGAAATCTTTCCCCATTATTTATTGTCTTTAGAAAATGGATAGCCAAATTCTTTATCTGTAAAATTCATGGATTCTTTTGTACTACAACCTGGTCCTCGAACAGCTTGTGTACTGCACCTCGACTAAACTACTGGACAGTCTGCCATATCCACAATACAATTGTTGAATAAATCTCCCCACAAAGTTTGGAGCTCACATTAGTGTTGTAATCTGAATTAGAATTTAAGATCTCCAGGTTGTTACTTCAATATCTCAATTACTCAACCATTGCTCGCGATGAAGTGATCAAGTAATCTTCTCTGCTTTCTAGGAAAAGCAACTGTAGAAGTCAGTGGGAGATAATAGATTGATGAAAGACTTTTTAGAGTTTGAAAATTTCTTCCTTCCACATGCTACAGAAGGAAAAGATAGTGAATGGATCAAGCACTATTAGTAACTAGAAGCTAATGCTAGAAATAACCACAGTTTGGAGAACTTTTAGTTAGAACAAAAAAGAATCAGAAACACCAGCATCCAAGGATATATTTTTACCAATATGAGCATCCAAGAATCTTAAGATACATAATCTAGGCTTGAGTTGGTAATCAAATTAATAGTCTTCTTTTTTTTTTTTGTAGTTAAGCTCTATCTCGTGGGCTTTGTCATAAGCATTTGGCATGCCAACTTGAAATAATGTCAAAGTGATCTTACTTAATCTGTAAAGAAACTTTATAATCTGTCAGTAAATCAAGAAATAAGGGAAATACCAGTAGCTAAACCGGCTCAACCTCATTCAGCACATTTAAGGCATAAAAACCTGATGTTTTATCTTAAGACAAGCTGAAGAAAATCTGTTTAATACATATTTAGTACAAAGTAAATCTGTAACAGCCCAACCCGGTAGTGATATTGTCCGCACTGGACCTAAGCCCTCACGGGTTTAAAATGCGTCACTAGGCTTTAAGGCTTGTTAACTTATATACCTAGCATCCCTCTTGTGTTTTGCCGATGTGGGACACTATCTAAAATCTGGGATGTTACATATACCCCTCTTATGGACTCAGCGTCCTCGCTGAGGTTTGCCCCACCGCATGGGATTCGCCTAGACTCAGCACTGAGGTAGGATTTGGCTAAACTCAGTTGAACTCTGACCCAAGGCTGATATAAGAGTGGCTCTGATACCATCTGTAAAAGCCCAGCCCGCTAGTGATATTGTCCACTCTGGGTCTAGGCCCTTACGGGTTTAAAGCGCGACACTAGGGTCTAAGGCTTGTCAACTTATATACCAAGCATCCCTCTTGTGTTTTGCTGATGTGGGACACTGTCTAAAATTTGGGGTGTTACAAAATTTTATCACTAAATACAAGATTAAGGGATGAATAACATGTCTTGGTAGTCACATGTAGACAGTTAACAACTTGTTATCAATGACTGCATATTGAATGCATATAACAACCTGCACTAAAATAGCACCCGGATAATTTAAAATGACCTCATAATCACATGTAGTTGTACCCATAGGACATGTGCTCTTCAGAAGAAATGTAGAAAAGGACATACCCAAATTGCTACGGCATACATGTCAGAATGAGAAACTACTTATTCATTTTGACAGCAGGAAATAAACCAATCTTGATTGAATTATATATATTGAGGGGGGTAAAAAAGAGATACTTCACAATGGCCAACTTTTAAATAGAAAACTGGGGAAGAGTGAAACTGTAAAATATGCCTAGAGCCGCTGCCACTTCCATCAATTTGGCAACAATAGAAGTTTGAAAAGCAGCAACCAAACAACAAAGGCCCCAAATATGCCTCATGACTACATGTATCTTCAGTCTGAAGACTGAAAAGATAGAGTAGCAAAAACAATAATGGATATACGCGGTTTGGAGCCGGGAAACTATGTGCTATCCCATAAATGTATTGTCAAATAAAAAAAAAGTTGTCAGCTGCAAGTTGGGGAGCAAACAGAGCTTTCTGCTACAATAATGTAAAGCTATTGAGTCCACTGTCATGCTTTGTTAGAGTGAATTCGGTCCCACACTGTTGGGATATACTACAAATAAATCTAACTAACTCCTCCAATCAATCACTATATATACATCAGAGAACTCATACGCAGAAAAGCATAAGCTTCTTTTTCTACAACACATATCATTTAAAACTTGTTTTCAATTTCTTGTAACACTCTTACCTTCTTAAAGTTGAAGAGAAGTCGTGGGATTTCGTTTGTTACCAGTGATTTCCGGTGCCAAGAAAATCTACGAACTGCAGTCTCTTCTAACAAGAAATCATTCAGATATTCCTAAAGGACATTTTGCAGTTTATGTCGGAGAGAAAGAGAAGAAAAGGTATATGGTGCCAATAACTTACCTCGATCATCCTTCTTTCCAGAACTTGTTACGGAAAGCAGAAGAAGAGTTTGGATTTCATCATCCAACTGGTGCTCTAACAATTCCTTGCAAAGAGGATGATTTTGTTTGTGTGACTTCTCGGTTGAATCTATGAAATGAAGAACCATATTGAAGTAGCATTCTCAAGCTTCATATTAGAACTAGCTTAGAATTTTCAGTTTTAGTTCATCTTACTAGGCAAGAATTGTAAACTTATGTAAAAAGCCTTCAACCAAAGCATATAAATGAAATCTTTACCATCATTTGTTGTCTTTAGAAAACTGGAAAGCCAAATTCAATAATCCTGCATCTTTTTTATTACAGCCATGGTGCCTAGACATCTTGTGTACACCTTGTCTAATCCACTGGGAAATCTGTTATATCCACAAGCACAAGTATTGGGTAAACCTGGCCCCAAAAATTGGAGCGGATGCACTCACATTTGGTGTTGTAACTGAATTTGAATTTAAGATCTCAACAACTCAACCAACCCTTTGGGATGAACTGACGATGTAATCTTCTCTACGTTCCAGGAAAAGCTACTATTACAAGTCAGGGGGAGATAATGAAAGACTTCTTAGAGTAAAAATGTTCGTCTTATCACTGTATCACATGCTACACAGGGAAACGATATCAAATAAGATAGAATTTAGTAGAACTACCAGATCAAGCACACCATTATCTTGAATTACTTGCACAAAAAGTTTTAATAATCGAAGAAGTAAATGTAGAAAGCGACAACAGTTCATGAGAAACTTTCAGGTAGAATAAACCTAGTCGCAAAACCAGCACCCAAGGATGTCCTTCTATTAATATCAGCATGAAAGAATCTTAAGATACTTAATCTAGGCTTAAGTTTGTAATCAAATTAGTAGTTATTGATATTTCAGAATCAATGATTGAATAATGGATTCATATAGCAACCTGCATAAAGATAAGTTTCCGGATAATTTATAATGACCTCAGAATCACATGTACCTGTACCTATAGGACATGTGCTCTTGGGAAGAACTGTCCAAAAGGATAAGCACAAATTGGTAGGACAGATATTTCAGGATGACCAACAAATTATTCATTGTGACAGCAAGAAATGAACCAATCTTGATTGAATCATTGAGGGCCAAAAAAGAGATATTCCACAGTGCCTGAAATAGAAAACTGCTTGCGGGTGGAGTTGTAAAATAAGCCGAGGGTCACTGCTAGCTTCATCACCAATGTATTCTGAAGCGTTATTTTGGTACAAGTACAGAATGAGGAAGTTAGAGCAGTGATTTGAAGTTCTGAAGCTAAATACATAGATAATCTGCATATATATAGTTAATAGATATCATTTGTACCACTGCTCCTAAGTAATGCTGCTTTCTTATAGTAAACCCCGCCTCTTTACTACATTTATACTGTTAATCAAAAAATATGATTTAAGATTTCTACGCGGTGGGCTATGATTGGTCACAGGATTTGCTTAAAGATGTTGTGGAAGGTTAGGATTGCAGTGAACAATCTCATTGGTTGACTTCTAAATCTTCTCAAAACCTTTTGATAACTATCAAAACCTCATATTATTTATAGAATTTAGAGAAGCAGCTGGGAGAAAATGGTTGCATTCAAGTACTCCAACTATACAACAAAGGCCCCAAATGTGCATCGTGAGTAATCTATCTTCAATCTGAAAAGATAAGAGTAGCAAAAACAATAAATGATCAAATAGAAGGGAAAAAAATAATTGACGAAACAACTGAGTCTACATAGAGGTATGCGGTTTTGAGCAGGAAAACTATGTGCTAGGCCATATATGTATATTGTTAAATCAAAAGAAAATTCTTTTATACTATTTGGTTGCTACTATAATTAAATCAGTAACTCCTCCAACCAAACCCTATATATATGTGTGTGTGAGAGAAAGAGAGAACTCTTTTGCAGAATCATAAGCCTCTTCAGACGACATACCACTTAAAGCTTGTATACAATTTCTTGCTGCGCTTGTACCAGCTAAAAGTTGAAGAGAATTTCATCTCTTAACGATATGTTTATAGCATTAGAAATCTCATAACTTATTTACGACCACTTATTTCCAACATTTTTCTTTCTTAAATTTTGTATCCAGTCAAACTACGCCATATAATTTTAAAATAGAGAAAGTAATAAATATAAAATATAAAATATAAAAAGAATGATAAAAAAGTAATTTTTACGTACTGTAGATCTATTTGTTTGATGAATTACTCTTTAAAAGTTAGAGGCAATGGCAGCGGCAACTGACAATGGTAGTGGTCAACCGTGACGGTTGTAAGATGGTCTCTAGTGGTTATGGTTGGTCTGATAGTCGTAGTGTCGTGGTAGCCACAGGTTACGGCTATATAGTGATAGCTGATAGTAATGACTGGCCGGTAATAAAGGTGATCATTAGTGGCGATCGTTAGTAGAGCTTAGGCTGATGGTGAAGGTGGCAAGAGTGTTGGCTAGCTGTGAGAGTAGTTAGATACGTTGTGAAGGTGGTCTGTTGTGCTAGTAAAGGGTGGTTAACAATATCGTTCGCCGTGATGGTTGTCCATAAAGGAGATTAATAGCAACTAAGCTGTATATAATATGTCTCTAGCATTATATCGTAACTTCCCGAGTTCTTTTTCCTATCTGATACATGCCCATTAAAAAAATTTATATGTAAATGACAAGGGATACTTAAAGGTAACAAATAAGCTTGGTTGCTTATTGCATTTTTTATGCAGATATATACTTATTCAATAATAATTTGAGAATGATAAAAGAAAGACCAATGATGTTGCGAGTTAATCAAAATAAAACTCTACATAACTTGCTATCAAAAATCACAAGTTGATTATAGGAAACTATACTGAACATTTATATCTTATAGAAACATTGACAAGTTAAAATTAAATGGAGTGGGATAGGGGACTGTATAATCTGATATTCTATTTCACATTTTCGCTTGGCACTCAAGTCCTATTAAGCTAATAAAACATTAGTTTATTGACAGCCCATGATTGGACCCAAAAAGGAAAATCCAAATGATCACCTAAAAAGCCCATTATTGTATCGGCATTCTTTCTGGACCAAATCTTCAAACATGCAACCCAAACGAAGCCTTAACAACTCCAATAAAATCATGCTTGTATCCATCGGCATGGAAATGCTTTGGTGGAATTATCTTTGTGTATAAATAAAATGCTACACAAGCAATAGTAGGCCCAACCCAAAAGATCCAATGTCCATCCCAAAGATGACCTCCTCTAACAACAGCAGCCCCGAAACACCTCGCCGGATTCATCCCAGCTCCGGCGTAGCCCTTTTTCGCGGTGACCGTGGTAGAGATGAATACAAGAAGGCCCAAAACTAGACCAACAATGGACAAGACAGTGACAAGTCCAAGAGCCTTAGCTTGCCTATGATCATAAGCCATCCAAATTGAAGCAAAAAGAAAAACAAATGTACAAAAGATCTCAAGCCACAAGGCTTGGGCCATCTCTAGGCCCACTGTAATGGGCCCATTTGGGCCCGGCGCAATTACTGTTATGGTACAACCACCAAGTGAGAAAGTTTGTGCAACTGTAGAGCTAACTACGGCTTTAAGTGCTAGTGCACCTAAAATTGCTCCAACACATTGTGCCACCATGTAAATTATGGCTCTTGACATGGATATAATTCCGACGAGCGCGGCGGAGAAGGAGATCACGGGGTTCATGTGGCCGCCAGACACCGGAACAACGGCGAGGAGTAGAATTGTTATCACAATAGCTATGAGAATTGACATGATCAAATTTGGCATTTTCACATCACTTTCAAAGGTGGAGATCACTATAGTGTCCAACATAAAAACAAGAACCGCCGAGCCTAGGAGCTCTCCCACTGATGCTCGCCATACCTATATCCATAAAGAGTTTAACTTTTATACACTGACAATCTAAAAAATTATTATGAATCGGTCAACTTATTCGATCATAATAGTGGAATTAACATAATATAGACACATTATAGCCCATTCTTTTTTTAAGTTTTGTGAAGGCTGAATTTGAGATGAAATGTACTAACATCCAAAGTAAAGAAGTCAAAAATGCCCAGCCTTTGTGCCAATGTGAGTGAAGTATGCTTCTTTCCCTCATCATCAAAATTCCTGCTAAAAAGAAGTCAAGTACATACATTAGGACAACGGAAAAAATAATTATCAAACAAGAAGGTAAAGTGAAGAGTTATGTTGCTCGAATTCTTTAAAAATATCGACGGTTGCATGCCGAATTCTTCGAAAGTAGTGTATTTTTAGAAGATTTGATACAATTCTAACATCGTATTTGGAGAGTCCTAGCAACAGGTTAAGAGTGAGGGGGGAAAGGTAGTGTTACTTACTTTTTTGGTGTAGAAGAGAAAGGTTGAACTCTATTACTACCACCAGAAAGCTGACTTTCTTCATCACCTAAAACATGACCAATATTGGAAGCCATATTTGGGAGAAGAGATGTTGCTTTAGCTTTAGCTTTTAATGTGTTTTCTATAATTGTGTGCATGGAGTGGTTATAAATAGTACTCCCAACGCTCACTGCCTATTTGCTTTTGTATTAAAAAAATAAGACAAGTAGCTAGTTCTGTGTACGTGTATACATATCAATCAAGAATCTCTTGGCCAATTTTGTTAGAGGAGTCAATTCTTTATTCATTGTCCTTTGTTAATTAGTAAGTATTTTATTATAATGTACATTCTACTACTAAATGTAAGGACCGAGACTGTTTTAGGACTACTTTATATGATTAAAGAAATTATTCTTCATATTTTTCTTTTATACACAGCCCTAAAGAAACAGTAATTAAAAGAGAATTTTGAGTATCTTACTCTATTTATGTCATATCTCTTTTTATTAAATATTTATTCTATTTATGTATCATCTCCATCTTTAAAAATAATTACTTTTAAATGTAAAATAAGAAAAAATTAATTAATTTTGTCTTGAACATCGAAAATGATGAATAATTTGAGACAATCTTTTAGAAATCACGACTGATATTTTCAGACGAAGGAAGTACTATCTTCGTTCCAGATTATTTACCTTTTAAAAGGTCGTTTAGTACAGGGGATAAGGATAATAATCCTGAGAGAATTTGGGATTAACTTTATCCCATGTGTGGTTTGGCGCATTAGTTAATCTTCGGACTACTTTAATTTTACACTAAAATGATGTAATTAGTTATCCCAAATAAAAGGTGGAATATAATAGCTAATTAATCTCATGCACCATTGTACAAAACGACCCCTATAGGTAGCACATTACTTAAGTAAAACATTTAACAACATTAATCGTAAAAGTATTTGTCTAAATTATCATATATCACTCTGTTATATCAATTAATTAAGATCTATTAATTGAAGATTCGAATAAAAGATTACACTAAAAGGACAGTGACACATCGTGCAGAGTTATTATGTATATAAAAACACTAAAAGGGAATGAAAAGATCCAATAATGGAGATCAAGTATCTTGTTTATTGTGCATTGACAGATAAAGAGTGTATCAAAAAAAAAGAAATTTCCACATCGTATATGAAAGATCAAAGTGAAAGTCTCGTTCTTGCATAAGCAACCGAGAGACTAGAGATTTGCGTTGCTGGCTCCAAGATTTTTGGTTTGACGTAAGTAAAGAAGTAATAAATGAAGCCATAGTCATTCAACTTCTCTATTTCAATAATAGTACAGTCTAGCTTCTTGATTTTTGTGGTGCATACTTTTTAGCAGCAATTGATATGCAAGTAGAAAAATAATTTTCTCACTGATGATAATGTGATTCTTTTTTGTAATCTTTGATCATTTAAGTACAGTAAGTACAACACGCTTTAATCCTAGACCAGTTGAGATTTGGCTACGTAAATTCTCACTTATCATAATTTCTGTATTGTGGCTAGATTAAAATACTTTTTCAAACAAGTTGAGGCCGGTTATATAAATTCTTATTGATCATGGAATTATACTAAATTTGTTGTTGTTATTGCTATCATGACATCTCTATTGTGAAAATCTATCACAAATTAGTTAGTTTAAGCTAAATTCCAGCCTACTATTGTCCTCTAATATTTTTGCTTTGTTTAGATTTAGGATTGATAATGTGAACAAGCTCACGCATGCTTTGTTATAGCTAAGTAAACTGAAAATTTTAAGAAAATTTCAAATGTCAAAAGTACACGATAAACGTTATATTTTGTATTGACTTCTAATATGCATTAAGTTATTTTCCAACGTTAACAAAGCAAATGACAAGTTCTTTTTCTTTATTTTTTCTTGATTTTACTCTCTCCGTTTATTTTTACTTGTCCACTATTGACTTTGCACACCCCTTAAGAAATAATAAATAAAATACATAATTTAACATGATATCCATATTAATTGGTGTATAGTTTTAATGAATTTGAAAAATAATTTGGAATGAGTAATTAATGCTAAAGGCAAAACAAGAAAAATAGATTATTTTTCTCTTGATATGCGAAAAATGACAAGTAAAAATAAAAATTTATTTTTAGAATACTTAACAACTAAAAATGAACGGGGAAAGTATTTTCTTCAGCCTAGACCAACCAAAAAAGGGGGAAAAAAGATGAAAATTCAATGGTATTTAAAGATATAGGTGGGGCAATCTCTTTGTTGTTATACTTATTACATGAATAGTGACAATCTTTGGGTTGAGTCAGTTATTAGGTGGGTCACCAAGTTTCCTCATTCTTTAATTCTTCGTTACTCCCTCCAGTCCACAATAAATGATCAATTTTCCTTTTTATATTGGTTCAAAATAAGTGTTCATTTATATAATCAAGAAAAATTTTAATTTATTTTTCCAAAGTTATCCTTATGTACGTATCCCTAAAAAGTCTTTTACTCCTCACATTAACTATACTGCAACATTTAATTAAGCGTGGGTTAATCAGACTGACTATTTTTGTCCAAAATTTAGTGTTTCTTTAATGAAGCCCAAAGCAAATTGATTACTTATTGTGGACAGGAGGAATTATTAATTAAACCGGTCAAATTTATAGCAAGTTTTAGTCCCATAAAGTTCCTCCAAAGAGCTGCATTTATATATAGTTTTTTATATTAATTTTTACATATCTAATTAAGTCAAAATATACATCTTAATTCTACTTCACTGATATACAGTATGTATTTTCTAAACGGTTTCGCATACTTAAAGAAAAAACTTGCGAAAAGTAGTGTAGTTATCCACAAGAGTAAGCTAAATCAGATATAAATTACGACGTATTTTACATTTTGAATCGTCGCTAGTCGCTATCGACCATCACCATTATCAGTCGTGATTAACTTTTAGAGTTTGCTTTAGCAAGTAAATAGTTTTTAAAATATCATACAAATTAAGATTTTCACTTATATACATGATAGAATATTTAGTTACAATATTATTTTAATTTTATATTAATTAAGTTTTACATAAAAGAAAGTATATTCATTCCGATGTTGAGAAAATAGATAATTTTATTTTTTAGTATTCTGATTTAGAATAATATTTTTATAATCTAATATGTAGTCAAATATTTAAAATTTAAGAAAAGAAAAACTGGGACTTACTCTTCCTATTTAAATGCTAAGGGATTTCAATTATCACAACTGATACTTTTCGGGGGGTTTTGTCATCAGAAAAGCAAAGGAAAAATAGAAAGTAACCAAAGGGCAAAATAAATAAATAGTCACCTGAACTATGGTCCAAATATCTATTACACACTTTTAGAGAACGAATATTACTTTACACATTCAATCTTTTTAAAATGTAGCTAAGACACTACTTAGCATGGGCGTGCCTAACAACATAGATAAGAACGTGAACTCTTTGAAAAGCATTCCCAAATATGTTTAAGTGTCACGTGTCAAAATTTTATATATTTTTTTTTAATTAGTGGGTCCCCATAACCCCACCCTCTCCTTCTCTTCTTCTTCCTCAGGGCATCTCCAACCCTGTGCACCATTTTTTGCACCATTTTGGTGCATGCACCAAAATGGTACAAATTAACTCCAACCCATTGCACCATTTTTTGCACCAAAAAAGAATATTTCTTTTATATTCTTCTCTCTCTTATATTATATTATTTTCTTTTACTTATTCATTCCATATAATTCATAATATTTTGTTATAAATCATTTAACAAAAAATTATTTTATACCATAAACTTTTAAATAATATAGATTGTAATCAAATGTTATACGTTATACATATTAATGGATAATTCAAATAAAAGTGAAATCATTGATAAAATATAATTAAATAAATTTTCTAACATTACGGTAGATTTATTTTAATTTCTACATAAATATTCAACTTCCATGATTAGTATGTTGCTCCCATAAATGCTCTACTAATGCATTAGGAAGTGCAAAATGAGCATCTTTGTTCTTTATATAAAATAATATATACGAAAATTAATTTATAAAACTTACACTCCAAAATTAAGATGTAAAATTAATATTATAAGATATTACATAAAAAATAAGTAGGTATATTAGGAATCTAAAATTATAAATTAAAATTTATAATATGTTAAATTAAAAGTGTTATATAATTAAAAAAAATAAAATATTAATGAATAGTAATTGTGTAAATGAATAGGTATATTAGGAATGTAAATGTAACAATTAAAATTTATAATATGTTAAATTAAAAGTGTTATATAATAATAAAATAATAATATATATGGATGAATAGTAAAAGGGTGCAATGAATAGTGTTGCACCAAATTTGGTGCAACACTATTCATGCACCAAAATGGTGCAAAATATAGTGCAAGATTGGAGCAACTTTAATGGTGCAAGGTTGGAGATGGTCTCACATACCCCCTCTCCCCATTTTCCTCTCTATTTTCTCCCAACCCCTTCCCTTTTTTTCATCTTCTTAACATGTAATTTACTAATCTATTAAACTCATCATAAAAAATTAATAAAATAACTTGCTGTAAATTTTCTTTAAAAGTGGCTACAAAAATTCTTTTGCTTCTTTTTCTACCATTAAGACCCACTTTACCTAAATCGAAAAAAGAATTATATTTCTTGAAAATGACTGAAATTATACAATTCTTCAGTTCTATTTCCTTCATCTTCAAGATTCGTTACTATTATGACATGTTAATCATGGAGGAAAGATTTTGGTTGGCGATGGAGGAAACGAGAAGGGTTTAGGGGGTAGAGATTGTGTTTATTTTTGGTGGTGAAGTGGTTCTGAAAGGGGTGGTTAGGGCATGAGGGGGTTCAAGATTTGATGAAGAAGAGAAGAAACGGGGAAAGTGGGTTTGGTTTTGGGGCGTAGACGGAGGAATCTTATGGTGGCTGCCATTGTTGTGGTAGCTTCTGATTTATGGTGGCTGCCATTGTTGTAGCACTGGTTATACATAACTTGCAAAAGACAAAGGGACGAGAGAAGGTGCTACTGGTATAATTATAAATTTAAGTATTTTACTGTTTAAAATTTATTTATTTTTTACACGTGTTACGACCTTATTGGTGCATGATGTTATACATATTCTGAAAAACTGATTAAGAAAAAAATGATATGTCATAAATACATTTTGAAAAAGTTGAATATGTAGAGTAATATTCGTTCTTAAAAAATGTGTAACAGAGATTTAGACTATAAATGAGGTGGCGACTTATGTATCTTTCCTAACCAAAGCTATCTTTTCATGCTCATTAATTGAATCATAAATCCACCTGTTTTACTTCTAGTTGCAACTACAAATTTCCTTTTTCTGTTCTATTATAGCATGAAAGAACAGTAAATGAAAAACTTTTTAGCTGCATTACTTTTTCTTTTAAAGTATACTTCTTACTAAGATTGTGCAAAACGTTATCCGAACACCATCCGAATTTGTCAAGAGTATTAGCGCAAGCTTTGACTTTTGATTGTTTGATATTTCCATAAGAGGAAAAAGGAAAGGAAAAAATGGAGAGACCACTCTACTGTCCATATTATCTGTCCTTTTAAGATTTTTGTATATTTAAAGAAAAGTATATAGTAATCTTATTAAACTATCATTTAATATCTCTACTTAAAATGTCTCACTTAATTAATTATATTGTCTAAAAATACCTTTTTATTTTTCTAAAATGTATTTCAAATATTTTGAAACAAATTTATTTGGCTAATTTGAGACCAAAAAGAGTATCGAATTGTGGTATCACATAATGTTCAAAGTAAATTGACCGACAAATTATATGAATTTTATATGAATTTTTGATACACTAGTCGAAAAAAAAGGGATACTTACACATTTTGGTTAAATTTTATATATAATAATGAATTTAAATACTATTCCAAGTTACCAACCATATTGGGTTAGATAGAGAAGGCTAAAAGTCAACACTTTCATGGCATTAAATGGGAAGCTGATAAAAGTGGGAGAGATATCATGAATTAGAATCATAGTCTTGGAGTCCATATATAGTGTTATCACATATTCTCACTTTCACATAAATTTGGACACATGCATTGCAGTTTTAAGCATTTATGACTTCAAGATATTGTGGCCTAGTGGACTCCCTCTTTCTTTGTTAGGGAACATTTTCCCAGACATATCATGTCCAATCTTTGCTGAAGTTTTTTCACTCGGTGTCGGTGTCGCATATTCGTATTGGGATACAATTAAATTTAAATACGCGTTGTTAAGTTCTACATTAAAGGATAAAGTATTTTTTAACATAAGCGACTTTGTACCCACTTTTTATTATATCTCTAAAGTCAATAATTTTATATGAGAAACTAACGAACTTAATCACAAGCTACTGTTACTTTTTAGTTTTCTGTTGAGGTCTATCCTGCAGAGATACTTAAGTTAAATCGGTAATTGATTTATAGATTTTGTCGTAGACCTAATTGATTATTTTCAATTACGTTATTTCTAGTGGTTCACATGGCATCCTCAAATGATATAAGTCTTGAATAAGAATCTACATTTTACTAGAACACCCTTGGTGATGACCCTATACTCCGACAACATTTAGGATTTCTCGAACAATATGATATTCATGTAACATCAATTCAAGCTTGCTCGATTTGCCTTGGAAAACCAAGACTTATGATTAAGAATGAAGGAGTACTCATGACTCGATAACGACCTTGATAATCTCTGGCGTAAGTTGCTTTAATTCTTAGCCCTCTAATTTGAAAAATGCTATTACAGCTTGACTAGTATTGCTTGGGCTTTCGACAGAATGAAGGAATTAGCATCCATTTGCATGAAATAATACGCTCAAAATTTCAAAATTTGACTCGCTCTCAGCTCGTGTCCTTTGGACCTTTCTGTTAAGTGATTGGTCTGAAACTTTGAATATGGAGCGGAATGGGTCCGAAAAGAAAAGTAGAGTCTGCCAACATTGAACTCCAAAATAGAACTATATCCTAATATCAATTCAATATTGTTCTTGTGTTTATAATAATTAAATTGTTGGTATTTTCTCGTATGTGGTTCTTTCCTAATCAAAAGATAAGAATAGCGCAATTCTAACGCTCAGACGGGAAAAGATTCCTGATTAAAAGATCTGACGCTCAGACAGGAAAAGATCTATCAGAAAATTAACAATCCTTTTCTGTGAGTGAAAACACTGGAAAGAATGTTTATATGATTGTATCTTCATTTTTTATTTTTATTTTGTCTTTTGGTAATTGTCGTATTGTATCTTCTATATGCTTCCTTGTTAGTACTTATGGATGAAAAACTAAAACTAAAGGAAATTTTTCTATCCTACATCTTCTTAGCATACATACAAATATACTTCTATTTGAACTAGTATTTCTATTATCAAAAAGTAAATGAATGAATTTGCTTGAATTCTATGCCTTAGGAGTCCTACTCGCTTCTTGTGACTCAAATCCACTTGTTAGCTTTCCATTTTCTTAGCATATACATTCTTTGTCCATAAATATTTGAACTACTACGTCTATTATCTATATTTAGATGTTCCTGTGTTAATGGTTCTTTTTTGCTAACTCACCAAATACTCTCTATATCATACGTCCGTGCGTCATTGGCTAACATATGTATTCCCTTTTTCTTTTGGGGCGAACATATGTATTCTTCTCATCTTAATTCTTTGTTCATCTAATTTTCTTCTATTCTTCAACAATTGTAGACTGCTATAGTTTATCTAGAAACTTGATTAATAAAAATGGTCCTTTAATTCCACAAATCAGTGATTAAAATTTTTAGGACCAGTCTACAGAGATGTCACTTTGCAACAACTCGTAATTAAAGATATTCGAGCCAAACCCTCATACTAGTGCAATATGAAATTAAACCTTGAGAATTGTTTAGCTTTAATTTCCACAGGAGTTAGGTATATTATTCTAGCTAAAAGGACCACTACCATTGATATATCGATAGAGGACTAAATGACAAATCTATAATTTGCCCAATTGCCAAGCCATTCAATGGCATCTGCTATTTTGGGAAAGCTGGTGGCCGCGTGTGAATTATTTCAAGGCAAAGGACAACCTGATTCGATATTGTTGTTTACTCTGATCCGATCGAATTTCATTTACCAGCACGTAGGTACTCTAAATTCCTATGACCGAGTCTTTCTAGCCCCTATGAGCATCTTTTCTTAACGTATTTCAATAGGGCCTCTCTAACCGGTGAAAAGTGGTGGATGTCTACTAACAGCCATTCCTGGCTCGACATCTCCTTTGAAAGCTTTTCACATTTGCTATTGAATATGTATAATAGCTATGGGATTTTTTGGGTTGAAGTGAAAAAAATCAAGTTGTTAATATTGTCATCAAACAGGCACTATACCTTATGTCAGAATCAGCATCACTAATCATTCAATTTAATTCATGAGAGCTACAAGTGTAACTACCTTTCTGAAGCCGTAAAATTAGAGCTCACAGAAAAATTTAAACTATGATTGCCAGAAAATAAACAACTTCACTTAGGAAGTGCTAGCTTTACAGAACATCCAGTCTTGGTCTTGCCACTGGAGAACCTAGACCAAGTTGGACTGCGTAGATACCAAAAAAAATGCAAGGAAAGAAGAGGATGAGAACCTTGTCCATCACTTAGCACAAACGCCAGTTACACGACCCCAGAAGGAAGGCGCAAGACCAGCTGTCCTCCGAAAACACTGCAATACATTCACAAAATGAGAAGACCGTGGTCAATAGAGCATTGTGAAAAGCAAGGGAGGCATGGATGCCGGTAGTCAAGGAACAGATAGAATGTCAAGCTTATTTAACCTTTTAACATAGTAGTAACAGAAGTCTGCTAAGATGAAGGTTTGAACAATTTCAGAGATAAGAACCATAGAAGGCCATAGACCGTGACCCAATGCTACAAGCAGATGGCCACGACTGTCCAAAACCTGTCGTCAGGCCAAGAGAAACTCATAAGGTTAGTAGAATTGAATAGAATGCATGCAAAATGGATTAAAAAGAATGATAATATCCCTCAATCACAACTGTAAACTTAGGCCAATGAACAAACTCCTCCTACATGAAACTTATCCAACAGATTTAACATCCTTTTATCAATTTTATACAATGTACCATAGTCAGTACTTGGTTCGCAACCTGATTTTGTGCTCAACTAAGGGAAGTGTCCCGTAGAAAGGTAACATAAGGCACATAAGAAATAGGACAAAACAATGATTAAACAAAGCACCGTACGAGCTCTCATTTTTTTCTTCAACTAGAAGACTATTCAAAACCATGTTAGTTCTAGAATGGTAAAAGGCTTCTACCAAATAGATACTGCACCTACACCAAATATGAAGGAGCAAATAACTTGTCAATGAAAATTTATGTGATATGTCTCGTAAGAATTTTGCAAATCAAACCTGGAGAACCCAATGAGCACAGCTTAAGAACCTTGCAATACCCAATGCAAATACATAATGAGCTGTGAATGGTTCAACTATCTGTAGACAATATAACAAGTAGGTTGTCAAAGCTTGCAAAAACGTCATACACAAATTCCCGAGCCAGAACAAAAATTTTAAGAAAGCAAATCTGCATGTGCATCAACAATGACCAGTAATTATACCTTAGTGTTTTGCATGACACGAAGTTGAGGTAGCACGGAAACTGCTTCCAAGTAAACACAGAAAGCCCAGAAGATTCTATTGATCAAGTGATGTGATGTTGATGGGTGAATTAGTAAGGCTAAGGCAGCACAAGGGATCGCCTGCACAAAAGTGTACATTAAAATTACTTCATAAGGATAAGCCAGAGAAAATCTCTCTGCAGCATGCGTCGAAAAGAGCATGCAACCAAGATCTACAAACTAAAAGAGAGGACGATGAGAAAACCAAGTGACTTGTACGGACCAAAGATATTTGAATTTTCCCAAATGCCTATAAAACTAAGAGAGCCTCATTTGAGTGGCTCGGAGTCTAGTCAGAATCCAAAGACAGTTATATTCCAATAAAACAATCTAGTCATGAATTCTAAAGATATATGGAACTGAAGGGAAGCTTCTACAGTTGACCTATCTAAAAGGGGTTTGGGGGTGGGGGGGATTTTGGGGAAGCTTCTAGAATTAAGACGAGATAGAGGTTTCTAGTCATTTTGCTCACATACCATTAACAAAAGTAATAAAATATTCTCCAATTTCCAAATATTTGAGATTCTAGTTGGAGTCTGATATAACTTGACGTACATTATCTCTATCTTTTTCATTTGTCAGCTACCTATTAAAAATTGTAACAGAATGCTCATTATCATTCCACACAATCACATACGACAAAGAAAGACGATTGAGCTACACCTACAGTCCAGCTCTCCCTAAATCACTCGCACAGCCAAAACCGGGAGGTGGTAGCTATATGTATCAAAGACCATCACATAAGTGTATGAACTACCAAAGGAAAAACTTCTCAAATCTACTCCCTAGTCTAGACCCTGTATGAAGCACATACATAAGTGAAGCTGTTTGAAGACTTACCACATAATAAATTGCACAATTGTCTTTGTCCTCCATGTAACTTGATTTAAGATTAAAACGGATCATATATATAACCCACAAGGTTGTAGCCAATGTAGCTAAATCAAGTAAGGTGTGTATATCATATTCCATGACGAAACTACAATACAGTCTAACAGCCAAAAATATAGCTGTGAGCTCCTGGGATTTGAGTGAAAGCCCTGCAATAGTATGAAATGAGAGTTACGAATGATCAGTGGCACATAAAAGACAAACAAAACTGACAACGCAATAAAAATAAACCCAGGATGGGATTGACTCAGGACAAAATTGAGAAATAGATTCCTATGTTTAAGAAGAAAATTTCCGGTTTCTACTACTATAACTAACAGATCACAAAAGAGTACCAAAAAATATCATTAAAATTGACAAAATGTTTAAATATTGTCTTGTGTGCACATGGACACATGACTCCAAAGAGGCTGTCATTTTCTATCAACAATACAGCACCACCGCCTTGCATAACCCACCTCAATAGCACATACATACTTTTCGACATGCATGAACAATAGAAAAAAAGTAAAGAGGACAGCAAACACAGAAATCGTAAGGAAAATAAACTTTGGCATTTGTGGAAGTTATTTTGAACGAAAAACATGAAAAGATAGTCTCACTATCGATTTTGCAATGCATCATATTGGGGCTATATCCAGAGGCCAAATTTAGCCCCCCCAGAAGATTGACTATGAATTGGCTCAGACAAGATTGTGGTGCCTAATGTAGAAAATTCACATACTTGAGTTCAGCCTTCCAAGAAAATGATATGGAATTCAAATAAGATGGTTGAATAGATGAATGTTACAAGAACTTTATGGGATAGGAAGAGACCTAAGCAAAAATTATACAACAGCACGATCAATGTTATATGGGAACAAATGTTATGTTTCTAAGGCCTATCCACATAATAAATGTTTCAGAAATGTCGAAGTTAAGATTGACGAACCATTAAAAAAGATTGTTAAAGGCTATAATTAATCATATTCGACAAGGATGCAAATAGCATGGCAATGATTAAATGCAAAAAAGTTCGATTGAGATCATTTGGTCATGTTCTATGTACACATCCTTTTTTTATGAAGTGTCCTATGTTTTTTTTTTAAGGATGAAGTGTCCTATGTAAACATCCTTATGCACCAGTTCTTAGGGTGGACACTTTGACAATTAAAAGTGAAATAACAAATTAGGCCTAAATTCTAGTGGAGAGAAATGTCTCAAAAGGCACATAATCAAAATCAATGCAGATTAAACTAAAAACATAATAAAACGGAACCAAATATCCATAAAAGAAATCCCACTAATTGAGATTAGGGCTTAATATTGTTGTTATTCTTACACCGATCTGGTCTTTTATTCTGGTAATACACTTGCATTGTCGTGTAGATAACAGATAAGTATGAGACCTAGAGAACTCTTAATTTTCCTTAACATATAAATTTTAGTATTGGAGCGAAGCAGGCAGAGGATTCATATAGCCAAGCCAACTAGCTTGGTTTGAGGAATAGTTAATTGATTGATTGATATGCAGAGGTGTGTGTAATTAGATAAAGAAGCTGAAGGGAAGTGAACACCATAAAGGTACTTGTGCTTCTTTAGAAAAAAAAATGAAAGACAATTGCTTCAGGAATCTCAACCTATGATGTCAGCACTACCAAAGAGACAGAAAGCAAATGTTTGACCTCCTCTTCACCTGCACTGTGTTGATTTAAAAAGGATATAGGGGACATAATTTTCTGAGAAGAACGAATCCATCATTTCCCGATCGCCTATTCTGATAAGCACGAGATGCCATATAGCCAGTGCACTGGCCATTGAGGTAGCTGAAGTAAAAAGAAGGTCTCCAATACTCCTTATAGAGTGAAGTATGTTTTCATATAAATGCAAGTGATTCATGACTTATGTAGCTACTTAATCTAACCTCCAAAGATGGTCAATGGCCCATAAATTAAGAAAAGACACAAAAAGGCAAAAGATAATAAAGGTATAGTATAGGACAGAACTTTTTTTGCATAGTCCAACTATGAAGCTGGTACCATAATCAGTCACATTCATAACATTAAAACGTCAGCAAAATCATTATTGTCCAATCAACTAGAACCCTCTCTCTTTACCACGACGGCCATAACATAGGACTAAAATTAACAAGATCCACCCATCCCCAATCCCAAACTCTTCAAAATTATAACAGCCTATAAATTAACTAGCTAACATAAGCAAACATAACTATACTCTGCAAATTAACAAGTCACAAGGTGAATATGGCCCATTGTAGGATTAAACAAGAAAAAAAATGTACCTATTTATTCCATTAACTTTCAATGCAAACCAAGAAAATTGAACCCCTAAAATTCAGCAATAGTCATAAACCTCAACTCTAATCATCTAAAATTACATTAAACAAATTTCTAAAACACTATAAAATTAGTGTCTTTGTCCAAAAAGGTTCTCAATTTCAACCCAGAATCGCCAATCAATAAAAGTAAACGAATCAATAAGTTATAACATCATCTAATCAAGCCCCAGACAAGGAAAAATCAGATATTTTGAAATTCTTTTTTTAAAAAAGCACCTTTTTTATGCTTCCCATGTTTAACAATAAATAAAAAAGACAACTTTTTAATATAATGGAGGAGTTGTGTTATTACCAGCACAAGTTTTCTCTTTCATGAGCTTATAGATAAGGACGGAGATTCCGATGGCGTGAACAGCCTCGGCAGCCACGAAAAGGTTGTCGTGATCGTGGACAATCGCGCGTAGCAGCACTAACGCCGCCATGCCGGCGACCACCGCCAGAAAAGCCTTCACCTTTGGCGGTTGCCGTCGAACCCATGTTGATAAGGCGTGGATCGGCCTCCTCGGCGCCTTCATTCTGCTTTCTTCGTTGTGTAATTTGGAAAGAAAAAAATCGACGATGTAATAAAAATTTGGAGCGTTTGTACACGTCGATGTATATACACTTTTTGTAACTTACTTTACTTGATTGTAGTAAAGCTTGTTTTGGGTTTTTACACGGATTGGGGCATTCAATGGAATTATTTACAATGGTTAATAGCATTTTTGGGTCCCTTAGTTATTACTCGTAAAATATTAGTTCTTAGAGCCCGTTTGGCCAAGCTGTCAAAATATTCTTATTTTAAAAAATATTTTTTTTTAACAGTATTTTTGAAAAAAAATAATTTATGTTTGGCCAATTCATATAAGAAGTACTTTTTATAATATTTGATGAACAAATTGTGTTTGGCCAATCTTTATAAAAAGTACTTTTGAGTGTCAAATTACCAAAAAGGATAGTATCAAACTTTTTATAATTATTTTAAAAAGAAAAATAAATTTTAATATTTATTATTAGATACTGTTATTATTTTTTATTTAATAATAGTATTTGACAGGGATATCAATGGATATTTAAATATCAACTAAATCGATCGAAACGTCTTGTGCCTATCGATTCGATTTTTTGGTTTTTTTGAACGAAAATTGTAGGTTTTAGTTTCTTTTTATGAAAATAAACCGAAAAAATTACCGAACGTACTGAATACTTTTATATGTGAAAAATATATTTATATATTAAGTTTAAAAATAACAAAGCATTAAATTTTTCTTTGGGCCTTGGAATTTTGAAAACGGTTACAAGCCGACAACTAATTAAAATCAAAATCCTAATTACCAAACCTATTATGTTACTCTTACTGAAACTAAATTATTTTCAGCATATTAACTAGCTGGACACAAAATATTATAATGATTATGAGTAGCAAACTACAATGTATCGAATATGTTTCCTTTCGTATGATTTAGATCTATCTTTTTGAATATTAATCTTTTATAGACTTATTCTTGAGTCCCAACTTGGTTAATATCTTTCTACTCATGTGATTTATCCTTTCTTTGTCTTTGCTTAGTTTCTTTTACGTCGTTGTAGAGTAGTTAATGATCTATATTCTAACTATCTTTCATTTTTCTTAATCATCACCATTTATAGCCTGTTATGCCAAGCTTCTCCAAACGTAGAAGCACTTTTTTTTTCAACGTTGAAGTGCTTGGCCAAACTTTTGGAAGGGAAAAAAAAAATATTTTGAGAAGAAGCCGAAGCAGAAAAAAAGTAGCTTCTTCCCAAAAGCATTTTTTTAAAAGCACTTTTGAGAAAAATACACTTAGAAGCACTTTTTAAAAAGTTGGTCAAACACTAATTGCTGCTCAGAAGTACTTTTTAAATTAATTATCTAAACACAAACTCTTTCTCACCAAAAGTACTTTTGAGAAAAGCGCTTTTGAGAAAAAATATTTCTCAAATTAAGCTGATTTTAGAAGCTTGGCCAAACAAGCTATTAAACAGTATAACTGTCTAGAGAGTTTTGCTAAGTCTTATAAAAGTATGTATAGTATTGCATTCTTCTTTTATCAGTGACTTTTACATGACATTTAAAAACAATACGAAAATTAATCGAACCATACCTATAACAAAGAGAAACCGAAAAGTCTAAGTTCGGTTATACATAATAGAATAACCGAAAATTTAGTATGATACAAATTTCATAAAATACCCGACCGAACCGAACATCGACACCCCTAAGATTTGATCAAGCACGTCAAATTTTTAATCAACTGAAATGTAAACTTTTTATTCTTTTACTTGTGGATATTTATAAATTTACCATAATATTAGATGTTCTACCACTTAATTATCTATGTGTTATATTAGCTTGCTGTTACTTTACTCCATATTTGATGGTAATAAAATTGTAAAAATAATCCGAATAAAATCTATTTCATGTATCCAAATGACTTATTTTAATTAATTAGAAGTTAAATATGTTGAATCATGTATCAGAAGTACTAAAATCAGAATTTATCTATAGTTTAAGGGACCAAAATTGCTATTATTCCTATTTACAAAGAAACAAATTATCTACTCTAGTTTTTCTTTTCCAAGAATTAGACAACAATATTTCAAAAGTCAAATTGAGATATTTATAACTTTTCGAAATTAGAATTAGAAAGTTAGAAGAGAACTTCATGATTTTGTTTAATGAGATGGAATGAACTTTGAAGTTTGGTGGCCTATTAATTCCTGTTTAATCACACAAGTTAATGAGTTGGAATGAATTTTGAAGTTTGGCGGCCTATTAATTCCTTTTTAATCACACAATCTAATAAGTTTGGTTGGTTGGATTAACCAACTGTCTTATCCCAAATAAATATATTTACCTCATTGGTTAACACTAGGTACTGAATATCAATTATCTTTTGAATTTTTTGTTTTTTTTTATTTGTTTATGTTTATGTGTTTTTTAAATGTGACATGAACCCCCCAACATGAATAGAAAATTTATTGAAACATCAAATTGCACTACATCTCTAAATAACTCTAAATCTATCACATATGTGATACACTAGTTACGATTAGCCCGGGCACAAGCTTTTCATGTGGGGCCTAATTTTATATTATCCGTTGAATTTATGCTCACTTATAAAAAAAGTTTAACTAATACCTTTTTGAATAACTTCAGATACATACACTTTTCTCTTTTTTGTAGTGCTTAGAGTTTCTTCTTTTTCTTCTTAGTTACAAAATGTGTTTGTTAAATTTATTGTTGTTTCGACAATTTGATGATTGAGATTTATTTTATGATTCATGAAAGTTATGTTTTAAATTTGAGCTCATTTGGAGTAGATTTGGGCATTGAATCATGTATTGAATTGTTGAAAATCGATAAACGAGTTTATGTTTCAGAATTTAAGATTCAAAATTTGAAGTTGCATTCAATAGATTGAACTACTTAAGATTCGAATTTCTGAAGTTGCATTTGAAAGACAGAAGAACTTCATATTTGATTTCTGAAGTTGCATTGAAGAGATTAAACCACTTAAGATTTGAATTTCTGAAATTGTATTTGAAAGATAGAAGAACTTCATATTTGAATTCTGAAGTTGCATTAAAGAAATTGAACTACTTCAAATCCGAGCATATTTTGACTCAAACTTCAAATAATATTTATTCATATTTTCGAATGTTGCATATATGGAATTCCCATTAATTGATGATCATTCTCTATACACAACTTTACGAATGAAAGCTCTCAATGATATAATCGAACATTATCATAAACTCATAAATGTTGCTAATATTCAGTTTGTATTTTCGTCTCGTTTTATTTGACTTAAATACGGCTTAGAAGGTAAAATAATTTTGGCCCGATACATATTTTTCCCCCTAACTTGTATGCAAATTCCTTTGACACATCACGGTTTTATGTGTAATATTCTCACCAATCCCTTTTCAATCATATTAATTTTATTGGTAAGGTAATTTCTCTGCAATTTTAAGAAGAGTAGTTTTTGTTTCATCAATTATTAAAAATCCTCGAATACAACTAAAGCAACTTATCTTTCACAATTTTAACTAAGATCTATGTTGTGCCCCGACTATTTGGTGTATCTTTTGTTTTAAGTTGGCTAAACATCTTTTTTCCGGCTAAAAATTAAAATACATATAGATAGAAACCAATTTCAGTTCCTGTATTAAATGCGAATTATTTAAAAGATGACAATAATATTGTGTCTTGACATAATCAGATTATTGTAATCTCTTGAATTTGTTATTGACGGATAATAAATATGAGATATGGTGAATTTGTTATTTATGGATAAGAATAAATAATCAGTCAAGTAAAAAAATAATAATTAATACTAACAAAGTTGCAACAGCCGTTGCTTTCAAAGTCAAATATTTGGTAGAAGTTATTAAAACCAATAGCCACGATAAAATTGAAGGGAAAAACATAACTATAATGCAATGGTAAAAGGTTGCTAATGCAGTTATAGAGATGTGTGAGGAAATTTTGGATTGGGCTACAATACTCTCTCAGAGAAACGGAAAGGGATTTTTACGTACCTATACTATACATGAAACTTATTTACCCTCCCTAATCAAGTTTTAACCTAATTACAAACTTATATACAATTTACTAATTGTATATAAATAAATTTTAAATGAGTATATCCCTTGATTGTAGCCTTTTAATTTAGTAAATCCCGAAAAATCCGTACAATTTCTTACTTACCCAGACAAACCCCAATCTTTCTAAAGGATATTCCTCTTTCTCGCTTTGAAATCAACCCTCTTTCTACACTGATTTTACAAGTTTTTTTCTTCTAAAGCTCATAATTTTCACTAACAACGGCGAAGAAAGGGATTAATTTTTTATCGATTTGAATTTTGCCATGGCTGGAGTTTGGAGCTTTTTTGGGTTTCACCTTTTCTCGTTGGTGTTCCGATGGCGGGCTAGCAGTAGATGTATGTTAATTATTTGGCTGGACTGTTCGAATTGAAATTGTCAATCAATAAATTTTGAAGGTGTTTGACCATCCACTATTGACAACCATTAAAAAGCTTCGAAGCTTTGAATTCAAATTTGGATTTTCAAAAAATATTTTTTGTTTAGATTGAGTGTTATTGCAGGCGATTAGAATATTTTATGAAGTTTATATCTCGATTTTGAGGTTATTTGGTGAAGATTATATTTGATTGGCTGAATTTTCATATTGAAATTCAAAGAAGAAGCAGAAGGACACACCACATATAAAATATATACAGACAAAATATTGTATAAAATTTGTTTGAAAATTATATTTAAGTTGTATTTAACTACGTAAGAATGATGTATGAAAGTTGTAGATAAGTTATATAGTGTATAATTAGTTGTATGAAATTTATTTTTAGTAATGTTATTGTAGACATATCAAAATTTATATGAAATTTGTATGAAATTTATTTTTAATTTGTATGATGATGTACCATATATTATACTTTTCTTAAAATAGGTAATTATGGCAAAGAGAGAGAAGATTTGCGCTAATTATGGCTTAAAGTAGGTAACACACAACTGGAAGGAGTCTTATTTAGATGAAAGGACAATTTGAAATTCGTTCCCTTCAATTACGCTATTTTCCAAAAAAAGAATCCCCTAATTTAAGCCACTAATAATTAAATGCATATAGATTGTAAGAAAAACTTGTTTAGGGCGGGTAATAAACAAAACTTGAATAATTTTAGTAAATAAGTCTCGAATATTGTATATAAAGGAAAAATCCTTTAAATTTGAGTAGGCTCGTGTTTCTTGAGAATTGCGGCTAAAATGAGAAGCTCTTTTTATAAGTAATTTGGAATGCCAAGCATGCATGACCATAAGACAGACACATCACAGTCTCTTCTTAGAGACACGAGACATCTTAGAGGGTGTTTGGATTGGCTTTTAAACTGGTCAAACATCTTTTAAGCTCTTTTTAGCTTTTTTGATGTTTGTCAAAGTTAAAAAGTGCTTAAAATAAGTTTTAAAATGCTTAAAATAAGCCAAAAGCAATAAGCCGGGCAACCCCAACTTATTATTTTTTGGCTTAAAAACTAATTCTGCTGAAAAGCGACTTTTTTTAAGCCAATCCAAATGGGCTCTTAGTCACATATAACTTAAATCATCAATTAAATTTTTTTAAATTGTATATTGAAAAAAACCAACTTCATTATATCAATTATGTATATATCAGTTTAAGTATGTCTTTTGCTAGAATAATTGGTTACCATAAAAGGGGAAAAATTTCAATATCATACGAACAAGCATTTGATAATACTAGTATCTACCAATGTGCGTTACACGCTATTAAATACACATGATAGTGTAAATATTTATTTATATGAACGGACTACAAAATTTAATTAATGAAAAAAATTGATGTATAATACAACAAATACGTGAATTCAAAATGAGAGAACATCATCAGAACTTACACAAATGATTAATTTAGTCATGTTAGTTAGATAATTATGCATTACAATTTAAAAGTAGCTAATGCGATGGTATCTTACCGAATAATTCTTTATAGATGATTTTTTTTTTGTATATTGCCTTCTAATATTTTGGTTGCTCTGTCATAACCAGAACTCTTGTTGTCGATATTGATATCCCTCTTGAAAGTGCAACATATAGTTGTTCGTGCACGAAAACTTATTGCGGTAAATATAGTCAAATTTTTGGGATGTTTGTCCTTGTGCTTTATTTATTAAAATTACAAAACATAAACATACTAAAAATTATTTTCACACAAATGTAAAAGGATATTCTTTAGTTTCGGAAGATGAAATTGAATTCAGGGATAAAAACATTTTTAGAATCACATTGATCGGTATCATTATTTTTGTATGTATGATGTTATTGTCAAAACTTCTATGTACTATATGTGTGCTATTAACCTATTAGTTTTTTAGTAGCATGACGGGCATATTTTTTCATTAAAATTAACCTATATATAATGGAATATCAATTTAACTTAGTCTATTATATATACGGGAAACTAACATACGTAAATAATAATAAACTTGATAACAGACCTGTATGGTAGAAGCCCACTTGGTGTTATAGTATTTAAATATATTTTTTAGTAGTAATTATTGGTACATCTTGGTTGCGTCAAATACTGAAAAATATTTTGTTATACCATAAATTTTGCTGTCAACCTTTTATTTAGTAGATCAAGATATTCATTTCTGCTATCTAATATAGCTTTTTAATTTCTATCATGCAATTTGCAAATTGCATTTTAATATACTGATGAAAATATTTCTCTTATTAAAGGCACTACTATTACCATTGGGGTTGATAACCAAATATTCTGGAAGAATCAAATCATCTTTATTGGATGCTCTTTTTAGTTTCCGGCACGAAATAATAAGTCACTGAATACTGGATTTGTTCTTACTTTATATTTCTTATTAGTTCAATCCTTTTCATTTGATGCCATAATTATAATTTTGGTAAGCTAGCTTTTACAGTCTCTACTTTCGTCAATTTTGGAATTACTGGTAATACTTGATAGAAATCATCTCCCAAACCATTAATTTTCCACCAACGGTTCATTGTTATATAATATATCTCTAGAACTCTGGGCAATTGTTTCGATCGTTTGACGGTTATCCATAAACGCTTCATCACATATTATCAATTTTGCTTTCCTTATAAATTTAATAGTATTGCTCTGCTTTGATATATTTGTGATGGTTATTTCAGTTGTTTGAAGAGGTATATCGAATCTAAAGTGTGTGGCCTCATAATAAAGTTGTTGCTGGTACACCACTTGTTATTATTGCTAACAGTATCATGCCTCTTGATCTTATACTTGCAAGGCATGACATACAAATATTATTTCGATTCCGTGGGAGGCATCTACAAAGGATAATCCCGCTATACCAGAGTGGACTCTTTATAATATAATCTTGAAAGCTTGTTCTTATTCATGATTTAGCTTTTATGATGCTTTCTCAAACACTTGTATGACATTTTATTCTTAATACTATACTAACCTTTTTTTTACTTTGTATTCTAACTTTTTGAATCTCTACCACTCTTTTTATTGAATAAATTTATGTACCCTAAGGTTTTTCTTAACTTGAAAAATAATTTTACTCATATGATACTAAAAAATAATTGATTTGGATTCTCTTGCAAAATAATTAATTGAAAGATTTAATTATTTGGTCTTAACATAAAAAATAATTTATTTTATGTTGATTCAGATCTTAATATTAGTTTATCTCTTGTTTTGAAAATTTAATCTTAATTATAATTTTATCCACCATAGCTTTTGTTGTCAAAGAATAGAAAGATCGATATGATATTTCAGTTTTAGATCTTTATATTTGCAGAATCATTAATGGGTATTGACTCTTATTAACTATATTTCTTTCTCTTTCTAACATATTTTCATTTTCATAGTTGTTATTTAATAATTGAGTATATTTTTCAACATTACACGAAGAATTGATAACTATTTTTTATTTGAGTAGGAAAACAATACAAATATAAATATAAAAATATATTATCTTGGGGATATTTCTTTTCGCAATTTCAATGCTTTATGCATCGCATTTAACATTATTTTTATTTTTTCTTAGTATTGGACATTATGGAGTGGTTATATATTGTCAATATAGAGGATTCTTATGAAATTGATTTTATTAAACCTTCCTACATATTTTTATTAAGAATTTAGTAGACAAAATTTTATTAATGCTAAAATCTTAAATATTAAAAAAAAAAATTAACATAAAAGGTATTGTAGTCCAAAAAATTAGTTATTACAATTATGTCCTTTCCCTTTGAGTTCTTTTGTTTAATATTTTAGGGCTCTTTCGGTCTATCAATATTGTATTCGTATTTTTATAATAAAATATAGCCTCTACTTTTTTTAAATGGATTTGAAAATATAATACATTCTCAAATTAAATTAGTATAATATATTTTTAAATTAAATTAGTAATAGAATTTTTTAAAAAGTAAATCCTAAAAGTAATAGGATTACATGACTAAAAATCTAAAATTATGTCTTTATCTCGAAAGTAATTATAGCAAACGAAAACCTAACGTGTTCCTAAAGGTATTAGGTTTACATGCAAACATGTTTATATGTCTATGCTGAAAGTAATTATACTAATAGGAATCTTCAGGTCGCCATGTAGAATTCCTAAAGTGTGGTATATATCCTAAAACTAATAAGATTATAAGGCTAATGTCTAAAATTCCGGCTATGTCCCTTTATTATGAGTTATTATGCTTAATATTATAAGGTTAGTTTTGTAAACCGATATTGTATTCATGTTTTTATAATAAAATATAGATATAGATAGATAGATAGATAGATATAGATATAGGTAGATTAATTTATTAACTTTCATTTTCATAAAGACAAAGATTAATTATCATTGATTTCCTTTTCACCTTCTACTAAATTAAAAGGTACTGATCAAAAGCATCACGACCTTTTTGGATGAGCCAAAACCTAATTTGTAAGACGACATAACATTTTTAATTGGAAATATTATGTTACAATCTTTTGCTAAGACCCAATAGTACTCCAATTTAGTTAACCAAAATACTAAAAGAAAACTTAACGTGTTCTTAAAAGTATTAAGTTTATATGCTAACATGTAGTATTATATGTCTATGCCCAAAAGTAATTATACTAATAGGACTCCTAAAGGTAATCATGTAAGATTCCTGATGTGTGGTATATGTCCTAAAACTAATAGCATTATAAGGCTAATGTCTAGAATTCCGGTTATGTCCTTTTATTATAAGTTATTATGCTTAATATTATAAGGTTATTTTTGTAAATTGACATTGTATTCATGCTTTTATAATACGTGATGACCCGATAGGTCATCTAGAGTTTTAAACCTTAATTTTGTGTTTCGAAACCTCAAATTATCTCATTTTAACCTTTATCGATTTGTGTGCACAGTTCGGGTATTTTTCCGGAAGGCTTTTCTGTTATTTTGTCTTAAAATCCATTCGAGTTGACTTCGGTCAATATTTTGAGCAAACGAACACGAATTCGTGTTTTGATGGTCCCGATGGGTCCGTATCGTGATTTGGGACCTGGGCGTATGCCCGGAATCGAATTTGGAGGTCCCTAGCTCGAGTTATCGCTATTTGTCAAAATTTTGAAGTTTAAAGGCTTAATGACTCTAAAGGTTTGACCAATGTTTGACATTGTTGATACCGGGTCCGTATTTTAGTTCTATAACTCGGTATAGGTCCATTACTGTATTTATGACTTGTCTGCCAAATTTGGTGAGAAACGAAGTTGGTTTGACGTGATTCAGACGTCCGGTTGTTAAAATAGAAGTTCCTAAGTTTTCTTGAAGAGTTCATTTGATTTGGTGTCCGATTCATAGTTCTAGGTGTTATTTTGGCGGTTTGATCGCGCGAGCAAGTTCGTATGATGTTTTTGGACTTGTGTGCATGTTTGGTTTGGAGCCTCGAGGGCTCTGGTGAGTTTCGGATAGGCTACGGAGTTGATTGGACTTAGAATTCATAACAGTTTCTGGTGTCTGTTGTGATCTCGCAATTGCGAGATCTGGCTCGCATTTGTGAAGAAACTATCGCATTTGCGAGCCTGGACATGGCTGGGGGTCCTCACATTTGCGAGGTAAAAGTTCGCAATTGCGAACTTGCCATTTTTGCTTTTGCAAAGGCAGAGTCGCATTTGCGACTCAATACCTTTTGTGATGATCTTCGCATTTGTGAAGAAAGGTCCGCATTTGCGAGGGCATTGAGGATCGCATTTGCAGCCATTATAGTAAATGCGATTACTGGAATTCTGAGAGTAGTTCGCAATTACAACTTCTTTCTCGCAATTGCGAACAAGTTATCGCAATTGCGACATCTGCAACTGGGTAAAAGTTGAGTTAGACGGGATTTCTTTCATTCTTTCAAAATTTCCCAAGAGCCATTCTTCCCCAATTCATTGGTAAGTGATTCTAACCTATTTTCCTTCAATCTTCCATTACTTTTCACAAGATTTCAACCTAAAATCTAGGATTTTCATGGTGGAAAATAGGGGTTTGGGAAGAATTTAGGATTTTTGTAAAATTGAAATTTAGACCTCAAATTGAGGTCAGATTTTGAAACAAAATACATAACCGGGCTCGGGGGTGAATGGGTAATCGAATTTTGGTCCGAATTTCGGGTTTCGATTAAGCGGGCCCAGGAGTTAACTTTTGTTGACTTTTTCAATAATGACCTAAATTCACCCTTTTCATTCGTGGTTAGTTCCTAAGGATTATATTGAATCGTTTGGTTGATAATTTGCTAGATTTGGTTGGTTCGGAGGCTTGTTTGAAAGGCAAGGCCGTGGTTGAGCTATGAGTTGGTCTTTGGAGCGAGGTAAGTGTGGTGGTTAACCTTGACTTGAGGGATTAGGACTTGTTTGTTATTTGCTACTTGTTCAAATGTTGGGGTACAACGTATATGTGAGGTGACGAGTACTTATGCATTGTTATTGGGTTAAAGCATGCAGGTGGGACTTGTTCCTTATAATTTATTTCTTTCTTTGATCATAATATCTATGCTTAGACTAGTTAATTACTAAATTGATTGTTCTTTCCGCACTTATGGGCTATATGTGATAATTGAGCACTGTTTCTGAAGTAGAGATTGGTATAGTGGAACCATTATTGACATAAGACTTGATCTTGCTTATTCTATCTATCTATTGTTATATGTGCATTGTTACATGGTAAGGGAGAGTGTTAATGCACGAAGGGTGATGTCGTGCCGTATTTGAGTGTTAATGCACGAAGGGTGATGCCGTGCCATATTTGAGAGTTAATGCATGAAGGGTGATGCAGTGCCGTATCTATTGTTTCATGATGAAATTGAGAGTGAAAGCACGAAGGGTGATGTCGTGTCGTATTTATCATTTTATGGTGAGATTGAGAGTAAAAACACGAAGGGTGATGTTGTGCCATTATTACTGTTTCATGGTGAGGCTGAGAGCAAAAGCATGAAGGGTAGTGCCGTGCAGTTTCATTCATTATGGTTGTTCATTTTGTTGGTTAAAGGTTTATTGACTGTTCTTATTATCATTCCCTGTTGTAGTTATCGTATCTTGTACCCCTTTTGCATGTCCCCTCCCAATAAAACTTGTTAATTCTCTATTTGTTGTTATGTTGTACGCATATTTTCGTCTGTATAGGTTTATTTACATGGGTATTTTGTCATAGCCTCGTCACTACCTCGTCGTGGTTAGGCTCGACACTCATGGAGTACATTGGGACGGTTGTACTCATACTATACTTTGCACTTCTTGTGCAGATTTTGGCACTGGTTCCAGCTGTCCGTGAGGCGTATCAGCTCGAATTGGCATTCGGAGACTCGAGGTAGATCTGCTGGCGTCCACAGACCTTGAAGTCCCCGTCCATTTTCCTTATTTACTGTTCTTTTCATTCAAGACAGTTGTATTTATTTCAAACCCTATTTGTAGAGACTCTAGAAGCTCATGAACTTGTGATTCCAGATCCGGATTGTACTTACATATTATTGGTTTTTATGTCATTTTGTACCCCGTTTTAGTTACATTTCGGTTTAATTGGTTTGCTTATTTGACTTGATTAAAATTGGTTTAAAGATTCTCTATCGTTGGCTTGCCTAGCAAGTGAGATGTTAGGCGCCATCACGGTTCTGAAGGTGAGAATTCCAGGTCGTGAGATAATAATATCTAAAGAAAACCTAACGTGTTCTTAAAGGTATTAGGTTTACATGCTAACAGGTAGTATTATATGTCTATGCCCGAAAGTAATTATACTAATAGGACTCCTAAAGGTAATCATGTAGGATTCCTAACGCGTGGTATATGTCCTAAAACTAATAGGATTATAAGGCTAATATCAAGAATTCCGGTTATGTCCTTTTATTATAAATTATTATGCTTTATTTTTGTAAACCGATATTATATTCATGCTTTTATAATAATATAGATAGATAGATAGATAGATAAAAAGATCACCGAAAGTATAAGTATGATAAATAAACCAGCAAGAACCATAAATGGTCATAGTATTTGAAAATTAAAAAAACAACTCCTTAGTTTTTTTTTTTTTGCTGCTAATACTCCTTAATGTATTACAGGTCCGACAAGACAATCACAATGAATTCTTCTAAGTATATTTTTATATATAAACATTTATCACTTCTTTGTTTGAATAAGTACATATATTTAATACTAACAAAATTATTTAAATTTGTATTTCTATTTTACTGTTACATATAGTTTAAGCTTTAAGATTTGGGTTTCATCAACGAAACTCTATTTAGGTATTAGAAAGAGGCGGACACAATTCAGCACCTAAGATGAGATTGGACTAAGGATTTTTTTAAAGACAAATAATAAACTAAAAAATCTTATACAAATAGTTGAATGGATTCAATATTTATCTTTGCTTGTTAATAAATAAAACTTATACACTAATTTTTTTTTTGGTTAAATATGGAATTTAATTAATAGAAATAAGGAACAAAGATGGAGGGGGACATAAACCTTACCTCCCAAAAGTAGATACATATACCTATAATCATCCCAAGATGTTGATTAAGAGACATTGAGTAGCAAAAGGAGGTTAGACCTATTGTGAAGTGGCGACTGCCTATTTTGTGATAGCCAGTCGTATGTACAAAAATGATATGCATGTTTCCTAGATCAGCTATACAGAAAAATACATGTGTTTCTACTCTGGATATGGTGATATGTTTTAGCAAAAGAGTGACAAAAAAGCGCGCGCAATCTTCGATTTTGCTTTGATCTGTGAGGCAAGTTAAGTCAAGTTGAAGATGGCTATTAGTGTGTATCTTATGACTGCACAGTTGTGCTGGTGTCTGTGCCTTTTTGAGATTGTTGTTGTTGATGTTGTGATTGTTGTGAGTTGTGTGTTGTGACTTCTGCTGAGAACTGGAGTTGTTGTTTCTGATGATGATCCAGTGTGGGGAGGATATATGAGATTGATGTGATCTGTTGTATTTGTTGGTTGCTGTGCTTTCTTCTAAAGTTACCTTTTGGTGAGTCTGTTGATGTTTGGTACTTTGGAGGATGCTTAAAAGAAGTGTGTGTGGTGTTCTCCTGTGCTTGCTGGTATATTTGGTTTTTTGCTAATGTCTTTGACTTCCTTTGTTGTTCCTGCGTGAATGGTGCTTCTGCTGATGTTGCATTGACTGTATTGCTGTGATGAGGAGCTGCTGCTGTGTTATCCTGTGTCTGTATGGTCTGCTGCTTCTGTGCTGCTGTGTGTTGATTGGGTGTTGCTGCTATTGTTGCTGATTGAGATGGTTGTTGCTGGTGTTGTATTGGCATTGTTGTTTTTGTTGTTGTGAGTTGTGTCCTTTGAGCAGTGTGGATGTTGCTGAAGATTGTAATGCTTGGTATTTGTTCTCAAGACTGCGCCATAGTGATTGTTGTATTTGCAATAGAATAAGCACCAAGGGTGCTAATACCACACATTGCAAGTGCAGCAATAGCCTGGTCTAGCTCAAGAAGGCTTCTATCTTTGTGACATTGCCAAGTTCAGTTATGATCTTGTTTCTGTGTTTCTGAGACTGGTGATAAATGCTTCCTTGGTTGTTTATATTCTGTTGTTGGTGTGGTGATTGGTTTACTTGTGGAGACTGTTGCTGTGTGACCAGATATCTGTATTTCTTTGAGTTTCTGCTGAGACCAGATATCTGTTTTGTGCTGCTGGTGAGTGTTGTGAGTGAGTTTTGCTGTGTTTGTGCCAGGATGTTAAGTATGTTGTTGCTGTGATGCTTGGTGATTATGCTGTTATTGTTGAGTTGTTGAATGTATGTGCTGCATTGGAATATTCCTGGTTTTATACTTTGCAGCCTGCAAATGGTCTTGTGGTGAACAGCCTGCTGATGTTGTGTTCTGCAGTGATTGTGCTGCATTGGCATATGATTGTTTTTGCTTCAAACAGCCAAAAGGAAACCAGTTGATATGTCTTGATGGTGCTGCTGGTGTTGTGCTTTTCCTGCAATCAGCAAAAAAAAAAACCAGTCATTGTATCTAGCATTGGATAGTAACCAGTTAGTGCAGAACCAATGTTGCAGCCTCCTCTGTTCGTCAATGAAAAATTTAGGCTTTGCTGTGATCAGACAGTGGGCCAGAAGAGTGATGATCCCATTTTTAGCTGCCCTGATTTTGTGCTTTGCAGCCTGCAAGAGGTCTGGTGGTGAGCAACCTGCTGTTGTTGTGCACTGCAGTGATGGTGCTGCATTGTCATATGGCTGTTTTTGCTTCAAACACCCAAGTAGAAGCCAGTTGATATATCTTGATGGTGCTGTTGCTGTTGTGTTTTTGTTTTGTTGCAGAGATACAGTTTTCCTGCAATCAGCAAAACACCAGTCATTGTATTTAGCATTATATAGTATTCTGCCAGTACAGAAACAATGTTGCAGCCTCTTTTGTTCTTCAATGAAGAGCTTAGACTTTGATGTTATCAGATAGTGAGCAGTAATGAGAAAGTGTGTTTGTGATTGTGTATAAGACCCCTGCTTTCAGTTTTTTGCTTGTTATGTTGCTACTTTCACTCTTAAGTATGGACATTGCAGTTTATCTTCATTAACTAATCTTCTGCCCTGTATGTCAAGCTGCCAGAATTCATGGCATTCAATTCTCTCAAAGTCTATTGCATAGTTAGCAAGATGGTCAGCCAGTTTATTTCCTTCTACGTATGTGTGTGTAACATTAAATGTGAAGGCTTCTTTCAGCTGCAGTATCTCTTCTATTTGATCAGCTATGCACCATGGTGGCTTCCATATGCCATTAATGATGTTGTTCAATAGCATTGAGTCTGTTTGCAGCCATATGTGCGATTAACTTTGTGATCGACGGTATCTCAGTGCTTCCACTATAGCTGTTGCTTCTACTGTGGTATTTGTTCCTTCTGGAATAGTTGTGCCCAATGCATATATGATGTCCCCTGTTTCATCTCTTAGGCAGTATCCTATTGAGCTCTTTCCTAGATTCCATTTTGATGCTCCATCAGTGTTGACTTTAATCCACCCTGCATTTGGAAATTCCCATATAACTTTGTTGTAAGTTATCCTTGGGGTGTAGTTTTTCATCATGTGCAAGAGATCCTGCCATTTGTGTGGGACATTAAGTCTTGGTTTTCTTGCTTGTACTAGTGCTTGTAATGTTGTGGAAACTTGGTATATGACCCTGCTAGCTGTGACAGATTCTCCATGTTTGCGACAGTTCCTTCTTTTCCATAGCTCCCAAACAATGCAAGATGGAACTGGCTGTAGTACAGGTTTGAGCCTATCGACTATTTGTCTTGTCCAGCACTTTGTTATTTCTTGATGGAGAGATAGGTTTTCTAGAGCAATTCCTGCTCTTGTTAGAAATTATTTCCATACTTGAGTTGCTGTGTTGGATGTGAAGAAGAGGTGTACCAAGGTTTCCTCCTTTGGTTGTGTGCAACACTAGCATTTGGGTGGCATTTGATATCCAAGTCTTTTCAAGAAGTCATCCAGAGGTAGTTTAACCTTCCAGACTCTCCACACGAAGAAGGCGATCTTAAAAGGAAGACCTTTAACCCAGATCATCTTGTAGGCTCTCCTGGGTTCATCTCTTTTCTGAGGTAGTCCCAGGCAGTTTTAACATTGAAATTTCCTTGTGTTTGTAGCATCTAGTGTGGTATGTCCATAGTATCTTCCCTGTTTAGAGGCTTTATTGTGTCCACTATGTGTGCTGTAAATTCTTGTGGTAAAGCTTCTGAGAGTTTGTCTACCTTCCAGTTTCCTTCTTGTAGTACATCATTTACATTGTTTATTGAGTAGTCTATTGGAAAGTCTGCTGGTACTATGAAGTAAAGTGCTCCCAATCCTGTCCAATTGTCATACCAGAAGAGTGATGATCCCATCTTTAGCTGCCAGTTGATTTGATGTTCTATGCTCTCTCTACATTCTAACATCCTTTTCCAAGCTTGTGTTCCTCTTGTCCATGGGACTAGGACTGCATTGTACTTTTTGCAATATTTTTAGTACATGTTGGCGCTCCAGAGACTAGGCTTGGTTCTAAAATATATATTATACGTCCTCAATCTATTTTTAGTTTTTAAGTTAGTTCTTGTAATAAAATTTCAACTAGTTTTCTCGACTTTTGTAGTCGTTAAGACCCCCAAACGACCTAACGATGTCGTATCATAGACTAAGGTCCCAAACTCCCACTAGCGACAAAACCCAAAACCTAAAACCCTGCTTCACTCCATCCTAGAACCCTAACAACAATGGCGGATTGTGAGTCGAAATCAGAACACAAAAAGATGAAGAAGATGAAGACGAAGAAACGAAAGCAAAACAGCACCGATGAAGTTGAAGAGCAAGCCCATAACAGACCTTCAAAAGCCCATCGCATCAACCAGCAGCCCGGCGAAGTTGAAGAACCGATTATTCTGCCTGAAAGTGAAGAATCAATTAAGCTTCAGGATAACTCCCCATGGAGAAATCTACTGCTGATTTTGTCCCTTCAGAATAACTCTATCTCTCTCCAACAGTCAGTACTATTACTTCACTTCACTCTTCAGCTATATTTTGACTGTAAAACTGTTTGGTTTTGTTTTTAGTTTGGAATTGCTTTGCTTTGTTTGCAAGTGTTTGGATTTGGTTTTAGGAGAATTGATTTTATTATTAGTTGTAACAGAAACTTGCTTTGTGTTTTTTATTACTTTTATTTTTATCTTGTAAATAACTACCTTTAATACCAAGCTAGCCTGCGCAGAGGCGGAGCTAGGATTTTGAAATTTACGAGTTCTAAATTCTAGAAAAGACAGCTACTTGGTTATGGATAAATTATTTATACATATTAATTGGATTTTTAACACAAATACAGGATTTGGACCAAAGTTTCACCCCTGAGTTTGGGTCTGCTGTATGAACAGTCAATGTCCATGTTGCTATGTTTTAGACTCATCTATTGTGAGGATTAATCATAAATTGACTAGTTTTATGCAGTCTGGTAGAATGTTAGAGTTTGTTTTGTCCTAAAACAAGAACAAAACAGATTGATGGTTGGACAAGAATGCAAAAACAACTCATTAACTAAAAACAGAACTTCTAAGGTTGTGAGTGGTTCATAAAATTGAAAAAGAGTTTCTGCAAATGTTTTTCCGGAAACTTTTTTTTCAAACAAAACTAACTGCATTTTTTCTCTCCTTCTAGCGTTTTGGTTGAAACGCAGCTTTTGCGAAAAACCGAAATTTTGCTTTCTTTGCAAAAGTTCTTCAACTTTTTGAACCAGACACCACCTATTATTCATGTCAAAACATTAGTGTTCTCACATTTGATTATTGTGAATTGATGATTTTCTTCTAATAAACTAGTTCTAGTGCAGAAAATTGGAGATGGCATATAATTATGTGAAATCAAGAACAGAAGGGACAGGTGAAAGCAGGGAGGGAATACAGACAGTAAACTTTTCGAGAGTGATAGTTTTCCTTAATAATTGGGTTCAGAAAATACTGGTTTCTTCTGAAAAGAAAATTAGGGTGGAAGGAGACAACCATGGGATGGAAATTGCAGGGTCATATTTAGATTACAAATGTTGGGTGATTTTTAAGTTCTGCTTGGAGGAATCACGAAAGATGGGTGTTTCTTTACACTTCTTAAGGGACTTGTTACGGGTAATCCAATATGTTTCAAGGGATGCATTGATTCGTTTGGATGATGAGCCTATGGTTAGTGAAGAGTTGGAGTTACATAGCGTAGTTCTTGATTGCATATCCTTGGTGTTCTCATCTCATGGGGGTATTTCTAATGAAAATCTAGACTTATGGATTTCATTGATTAGTATAGTGGTTGAATTTGTCCAAAAGGTTCTCAATGATAAGCTTCTTGGCACGAAGGCAAGTATTTTTGCCAAGCAGTTGTCCTGTTACTTGCTTGAGCCATTTGCTAAATTTCTAAAAGTCCATCCAACTCGTAAAAATGGTTTCCGCGATTTTATAGATAAGCTTTTTGAAGATTTGGTGATCTTGTGGGATACATTAGATGTTAATGCCTTTGAAAGCAATCCAGAATGGAAAAGAAATCTACTGGTATTGATAGAAGAAGTTTTAATGCAGGCATTGTTCCATCCAACTCATATTGATGGATTTTTGAGCCTTCAAAGTACATCCAAGTATAGACGTACTGATGATAAAAAATCAAAAGAGGAGAAAACTTTCATAAAAAGTTACCATAGACACTTATTTGATAAGTTGGGGAAGATTATAACCGGGAAGAATGCATCAGCACTCAGTGGTGCTGGAGAGCTGCTACGCCTGTTCATTAATTGTGTTTGTAGGAAAAATGGGGTTTCAGTCGGTGCAGAAGCATTTAAGCACCAGGATGGAAATTCTACTACCTTTTTCAAGAGCTCTTCCAATAGTTCTGCAATTTCAAAAAGGCCTCCTTATTATGGTCTGGATGCAGAAGCACGGAAGTCGGTTTTTGATTTTTTTGTAGAGATTATGGAACTTTTCTTATCAGAGGTTTATGTTCACTCACAAGCCAAACTGGAAGCTGGGCCTCTGTATTTGGAAGTTAATAGTACATTAAGATCTCTCAATAAATTGCTTGCAACTTGTGTACTGGAAAAGGTATATATACAAACTGAAGATACCTCAGAAGGGGCTTGCTTTAAATTTCTGAAGTTAATTTATGATGCGGTCATGTCGCTTACTGCTCAAATGAATCAATTACTACAATCATTTGCCGCTTCAGAAGAGCAAATACCCGGGCAAGTGTTGATTCTAGCAGCCAAGGAAATTTTTCTTGCTATTCATTATTTAGTGGATATTGAATATGAGGTTGTCGGCGAAGATCTAGAAAAACTATGGGGTATGATACTTGCTCTTACAGCCAGTAGTCACTCTCTAATGAATACTTCAGATCAGCATTTGCTGACTTCAGAGGTACTTAAGCTTGGATGCAGACTGGTTCACCTCTACAGTGAACTTCGACAGGTTTGTGGAGTTTCTTTGATTAGGTTGCAGAAAGTTAATTTTGATGTGGAGGGATAAATTTTTAATTTTTAGAAGGGTATGACACCTTTACATAGCGTCTTAGCTTCATGAACCACTATCCACCTTCTTCTTCTGCACCCTGTGTGCTAGTGATAATGTTTGAGCTAACTTTTAATTTCATGCTTTATTATTGTTAATTTGGGGATTGAACTATTTTGTGGTCCTTGTTTTATCCTGAACTTTATAGGTTAACATTGCCATATTCACGCTAAGCAAAGCTGTTAGAGAAGTAGTATCATCATTCAGAAGCAACGAAGCATCCAGAGCTTCATTTCTCTATCACTCATTTGCTAATTCTCTTAGCATGTTAATGTGCTCTCCAGAATTCAGACTTTCCATCAGAAATGCTGTCAAGTCCATTCCTGAGGGCCAAGCAAGTGGATGCATCCGACAGTTGATTGTAGATATTACAGAATCTCTAAAATGGATAAAATCCAAGTATCAGTTGCCTGCTGAGAGTGAATCTGCAGAACCATGTTTGAGTAATTGTGGCACGCTTTGCTTTGATCTAAAAGCCGAGCTTTTCGGGAAAAGTTTGACTGAACTGTATACTCTTATTCTTGACTCAATGACTGTTACTAGCGGTAGTAGCAACCTCATTGCTCTTTCCGTGAAAGATTTGATGGCTGTTATCCGCCCTGGTTTGAGTAGCCTGGTCTCGCAAGATCCAGATGCTCTTAACATGTTCTTTCCTTTGGTAACGGGCAGAACATTCAGTAAGGCAACTGCATTTGGGAATGACATCCCAACAGTATGCTGGATTTTGGTCTTTTTCTTTCGTTTATATATGTCTTGCAGAAGCTTGCAAAGACAAGCCATTAGCCTGATGGCTCCAGATGCATCAAGGAAGATGTCAAGAGCAATTGCTGATTCTTTTGCAGCTTATTCTGCGAAGGATTGGCTGGAGAGGACTGTTTGGGAAGACGAAAGTTATTTTTCTTGGGTGGTCCGACCTTCAGCTCCTCTTCCTGCTGTTATACATATTATTGCTGAGTTTTGTCACCAGCACACTGTTATAGGTTGCTGTCCTCTTATTTATGTGTTGAGTGGTATGGCTCTTCAAAGACTTGTTGATTTAAATAGGCAAACGAAATCCATTGATTACTTGCTTCAGAAGAATAATAATCTAGTCCAGGCTAGGTTAGACAGTGATGCTGGTCTGTCATCATACTCCAAGGATACTAAAAAGTGGAAAAAGCATGTCTCAACTCTGAGGAAAGAGGCAGCAGGCCTCACAAAATTCATGATGAGATATCTCTCATTAGTGACTGAAGATAGGATATCTAAGTCCTCAGTGGACCAAGTAAGCAGTAAGGATACATATCTCGATTATCTGTATGAAACTGAAGTATGGGATCTTGGCACTGGCTCTATAGATGAGAAGCTGTTTCCATCTGCTTTGTGGTGGATTATTTGCCAAAATGTTGATATCTGGTGTCCTCATGCTTCTAAAAAAGATTTGAAGAAGTTTCTTTCAGCTCTAATTCAGAACTCCCTTCCTTGTTTAAGCACGAATATGAGTGAGCTCAGGAATCATATAGAGAAATCTGGCTATGTGATTGGAGTCAATCGACATTTGGTCTCAGTGGAACTTCTGAGCAACACCATTCTATATGAACAAAGAGTAAGTTCGTGTGTAGCTTCTACAGCACATACATTTACCACAGTTTTTGCTTATTAATGACCAACAAAATCTTCATGCATCACATGTCACAACTTTCTGAAAGAACCTTTCCATGTAAATGTTACTTATTAATCCCTTAGTTAAGAAAATCTCAGCCAAAGAATGACATGACAAGGAAACAGGTTTATGCTCTTTGGTTCAACTGCAGGGTTCATGGGTATGACTCAACGTTTGATATTAAACTGAAGTAAAATTTCATCTAGTTATTAAAACACCCGCAGAAACATATTCATATGTGAAATCTACCCTGATATGCAAACTTGACTTATGTAGTAGTTTCTTAATGCCTGCTACAATTTTGGATCTCAAGTTTGAGTCCTCCTGGAGGCAGGTTTTTATATTCTAAAAGGGAAGAATCTACCCATTTCAAGGACCAGTATGGGTTGCAGGTAGAAGTAGACCATGTTCAGCTGGATTATGTAGTTCTCTGTGTCAGTTGCATAAGGGACTACATTAGCATCCCAGAGTTGTTCAGGACTTTAGACACTGCTCAAGTCCAGGTGTATCAGATTGGATAATCTTAGTCCACTTACTGCTTGCTAGTTTACCATTTTGTTTGTTGTGCTGTCTGGTTACCTTGAGTTCTATTGGGAATTGTAGCTTCTTGTGGTGTCCTAACTGTATGTTATGATAGCCCATTTGCAGGCACATGGCATCCAGATTTTGCCAAATCTTGAAGAAGTCTGCGTCGTCAATATTTTCATATGTTGGAGAAGTTGATATAAACAGTTCACCTGATTGGGAGAATGCTATACATGTGCTTGAAAAGTCATCTACAACATTTTTCAGATGTGATCATCCACAGGATAATGACTCATCACTGATAGAGCCAATCCATCATTTACTAAATGGCATACCTGCTGACGCTTGTGAAAAGGAACGAACTCCTAATTTTAACACAGAAATCACCAGATGCCTGGCATTTCTCAACCTTTTGAGCTGGATACCAAAAGGACATCTTAGTTCAAAATCGTTCTCACTTTATGCGACTAGCATTCTCAATATCGACAGGTAATATCACTCTTTCCCCTTTTTGCTGTTCTCATCAGACTTTAAATGCCTTTACCATTAGCCGTTTGGAAAACTTTTAAATATTGACTTAACAACTTCAAGCTAGTAAATTCATACTGTAATCTTATTTGTGAAAAGTTACCAAAATGATACTGAAATTGCATGATAAGCATTCCAAAATGTAGTCCAGTCTTGAGTTCATTAGCTATGAAACATGGGATACTTTCTATACCCCAGTGATCCAGTCCTTTATCCGGCTATCAAGCATTATTGTCTTTCTGCATCGTCATTTAGATCTTTGGTTTTCAGCTGAAGCTTAGCTAAAAAGGCTTAAATATTTCAGGCTTGTAGTTGGCTGCCTGTTTGATCAGCATGGGTCAGTAGCTTTATGCAACTGTTATGAGCTCTTGAGGTTGCTTGTGACCTGCCGGAGAACCTTCAAAAATCTAATACTGGCATCATGCGAAGATAAGAAAGGTCATCAATCCTTGCTAGCTTGCTTGTTGTCAGAGAGCTCTCCTGTTATTTGGTTTATGAAGTCATTATCTGCGATAAATGGTTTTCAGAGTGCAATTTCTCGAGAGACTTCTCCTCAATTGAAACATATGATTTTCTCATTGATGGATCACACATCTTTCATCCTTTTGACTCTGTTCAAAGATCAATTTAAAGTTATTCTTGCTTTTACTGCTGGGAAGTCTTATGGTGGAGCTCTCAGTTCTGCTGATGGCCATGAAGAGACTGATGTGAAAGAAAATGGTCCATGTCCAGATTTCCTTGATAATGGCGATGCACAGAGAAGTGTTTTATCTGTAGCTGACACCTTAACGGAACATGCACAGGACTTGCTGGACTCCCTAAATGTAGCATTTGTTAACAGAAAAGTGGGTGATCTAGCTGGGCTTCAGGAAATAGAAAAAGTCTCACCTGTAGTTTCCTGCTTTCAGGGCTTCTTATGTGGTCTAGCTTCTGCAATGGACAGTTTAGATGTTAAAAGTAGCAGTACTCTTATCGAATCAACAAGCTGCAACCTCAAACTTCTGTCCACAATGAAAACATGTGCAGACTTATTAAACTCCGTTTTGCATTTGTTGTTTCTTGAGGGTGATCAATGCCCTCAAGGTTTGTCTAGTACCCGCTTTTCTATTCAGACAGAATTTTGCAATAAACTGTTGCCAATGGGAACTCACCCATCTAGGGACTCTGCTAATGAGGTTGATTCTGTGATTAAGGAAGAACACCATTCTGGTTCCGCTGGCTCCAGTTTTGAGTCTCTTTTGGCCAACGTAGACTTTGGGCAACTATATTTGAGAAAATCTCTATTACAAGGACTTTTAAAAGGAGAGAATCTTGATGCAGCATTTTGTCTGCGGCAGATTTTCAGTGCTTCTTCAGCTATTCTAAAATTCTCGTTGCATACCAAGTCTACTTCCTTGCTGTCGAGTCTACTTCCCATACTAGTCCGAGTTTCTCAAATTTTGCTTTTTGAGTTTGCCAACCATAGTGGGGCACTAGAACAATTTTCTTTTATTTGGTTAGATGGTGTTGTGAAGTTCATTGGAGAGCTGGGAAAAATATTTCCGCTGCTTAATCCTTTGTCTTCTAGAGATTTCTTTGTCAAGCAAATAGAATTGCATCTGAGGGCCATGGGGAAGTGCATATCTTTACAGGGGAAGGACGCTACTCTAGCATCACGAGAGATAGAATCAAGTACCAAGATGCTAAGTGGTCTGGCAGAACATGACCTACCCAACTCCAATTGGCTAAACCACTTGGATGAGTTAAAATCCAGATTGAGGATGTCATTTGCGAATTTTGTCAGCAGATCTTCTGAATTGCATTTATTGTCTGCTATTCAGGCTATTGAGAGAGCATTAGTTGGTGTGCAGGAAAACTGCATTATTAACTATGAAGTAACTACTGGATGTTCAGATGGAGGAAAGGTCTCGGCTAATGTTGCTGCAGGCATTGATTGCTTGGATTTGATTCTTGAATCTGTGTCAGGTACTATTTATATCCAAGATTTACTTTCAAATACTAAGAGAAATGCAAGATATGTGCCACATCTTTTGCATCAAAAATTCTTTGCTGTCATTTGAACTCCACAAATGATAGCATCTTTTTCTCACAGATATTGGCATAATTTTGTCCAGGTGTTTAAAATTAAGAGAGAAATCAAGCTCTTTGGAATGCAAGAAAGATCAGGAGATGATATCTTTATTTTTCAGTTTACCTTGTAAAGGTTAAGAAAACACTGTTTTGTTGTCGTCCTTGTCGACATGAAATTAACTGAATAGCTCTAACAATCAGATGCTCATTATGCTATTACTAACGGTTTGGATGTGGAAAAAAAATCCTAATGGTCTGAAAGGATATTTTTGAGTAAGAGCATGGCTGCTTAAATTGTTTCTAAATCCTCCAGGTGCTACATTAACATGAAATATTAAAGTTCTGGATTGGACAAATGAGTAACTTAAGTCATAAATGATAAATCGCGAGAGGAGCGTGTTGACTGGAAGGGAGAGGATAGCATCGTCTCCCTGGAAAAGGGGGACTTTTGATTCTTTTCATTCGTGACTTCTCGCCCTTCTAAAGAATCTATTCACAGGGGGGTGTTTACTTTTAGAACATAAAATTAATCAAAAGGAACAATAATTGCCTTGCCTTTCCTCATGGCATATAAAGAGGCTAAGAGGACATCCTTTTAGGAATTTATTAATGTGTTCAGAGGCAAAGTACTTGCGAAGATTTCTATTTATGCATGAGCTCTCTCTGGAGCCTGTGCTGTTATTCGTTTGTCTGTTGGGTGGTCTAGGGAGCTGATTCTTCTTCATATTAAGTTGCAAAATCCCAATACTTTTGCCTCTATACTTAAGTTTGTCAGACTTGTGCTTATACTTGGGGTTTTGTATCTATCCTTTTTACCTTTTTTATAGGACGTAAGAAGTTGGCTGTGGTCAAAAGGCATATCCAGAGCTTAGTATCGTCTCTACTCAATATAGTCCTGCACTTGCAAGGTCCCAAGATCTTTTTCAGAAATCTTAAGTTCAGAAAAGATTTTGCTGAACCCGACCCTGGCTCTGTCTGTCTTATGTGCATTTCGGTGCTGACAAAAATTTCTGCCAAACACGTCTTCTTCCAATTGGAAGCATGCCATATTGGGCAGTTATTGCATATGCCTGCTGCAATATTTCAGAGTGTTTTCCAGCTTTGGATATCCAAAGTTCCTCTTTGTTCTAATTATACAGGAGGCTTGATTTTCGGAGAAACTGAGGTTCCTCGAACCGAAAGTAGTGCTGTGGATAGACAATTTTGCATAAAGTTATATGCTGCATGCTGCCACATGCTGTGTAATGTTCTTAAGCATCACAGAAGGTTTGCTGCTTCCTTGATTCTTGTTTCCTTCAACTCAGAAATAGTCATGGACTTTTCCTTATTTTTTCACAGTAGTGATTTATGACGATTCCTGGGGAAATTTAAAAGAGATAAAGACTCGTTATAGATGTGTGGACTTTGAGCAATCTTTCCCTTATAAATCCTGTTTATTATCTTGGTTTTCGCTCTAATATGTAGTGAGGCACGGCGCTGCATCGCTCTTCTGGAAGATTCAGTTGGCAGGCTCCTTAATTGTTTGGAGATGGTATGCACTAGTCCAGTTGAAGGAGATTATTTTGGATGGGAAGTGCAAGAAGGAGTAAAATGCGCCAGTTTCCTTCGAAGGGTGTACGAAGAGGTAAGGTTACTTGTACATTCTACCCTGTCAATAGTGGAACTTTCAGATACTTGAACTTCGGGTTAAACATATCCAAGTACTTCCTGCCTGCATCATATATGGATGTTGCCTTTTTGCTCTTCTGAAAAAATGGGAGTAAAAGGCAGATGGATTTGGGGCTTTAAAGGTTGATTGTGGATACTGATGCTTAGGCTGATGAGCGCTTTATGATTCGAAATTCTTGGCCCTGGCAAAAGTCGAGTGTACTATAAACAGTGCTCTAATTTTTTTGGGATAACTGTGGTGTCCGGACCAACTTTGCACACCTTGAGTAATTCCACTGATTACCTGGTACCTTCTACCAACATAGGTACCGGTTATCTCTGTCCACCTCCAAGCCTTGGACAAATGGGAAGAACCACCTAGTGCTTTTGCCTTCGTTGGGATTTGAACCTAAGACTTCATAGTTTTCAACCTACTTCATCGACGCTACATGGTTGTTGGATGAACTTGCCTTGAGCTTCATCCTTCTTTTTGGATTCCTTGAATATGTTAGTTGTAAGCTTGATTTGGTCATCAATCAGTTTTGAGGTTGTTCCCATTCATTACTAGCTTGGTACTGAATATTTTTTATTTTGATTCGTTTACTAGCTTCGTACTGAATGTTACTAATAGATTTTCCTTCTATTTGTCACAAAGAGAAAAGTTCTGAGGTTGTTGAAACTAGAAAATATAGTAAGCATATTACTGGTCCTCTCTTTTGATTCCAGATAATTTGAGAAGTTGGTTTCTTATTTCATTTACTCTTTAAAAGGGTACTAGTGCAAGTTTCAGATTTGGGTCATCAATGCATTAGTTGCTTTCACTGTTTGTCTTTCATACAATGACTGCTCCTTTCCCATTTTGCAGATTAGGCAGCAAAAAGATGTCTACGGTGACCATTGTTTTCAATTCCTATCTTGCTACATATGGGTTTACTGTGGATATGGTCACCTTAGAAATGGAATCCTCCGGTAACTTTTTGTTGTATTCACTTTTGATTTCATGTTAGAGGCAAAATATGATTTGCATTTTTTATTCCTGTTCTCCAACTTTAATGATTTTATTTATTTTAACTATGAAGGGAAATTGATGAAGCTTTAAGACCTGGTGTCTATGCTTTAATAGATGCTTGTTCAGCAGATGATCTTCAACGTCTTCACACAGTATTTGGAGGTGAGCAATCTCAACCTGCTCTTCAGTTTGAAGAATATTGAGCTATTAGTTGCCTCATTATTTTTTCTTTTTTTCTTTTACAGAGGGGCCCTGCAGAAGCACCCTTGCGATTTTGCAACATGATTATAAGGTCCATTTCCAATATGAAGGAAAAGTGTGATTGATCATTTTAACTACCTTTGTTGGCTAAGTCTTCCTTGGAGGATCTGTATAACTATTGCTTTTGCGAGCAAAGTCTTCATTGTGGACGAAACGAATCAGACTTGCAGAGTGATATTGCCAGTGAAGCAACATCGACATTGCAGCATTGCTCTCGAGGTTAAAGGCTTGCACGATGGTGTGCTTGGAGGAGAATATCTTCCAAGAGATCAAGGGTTTTTGCTCATTGCAGCACTCGTAAAAGCAATGCCTCTCTTGATCCATTTTTCAAGACCAAGGAATGAAGGCTAATGAAAGCGAAGTGCGAAGATTTAAGGTTTGCTTGTGCTCAGCTGCTAATGTTGTAGCAAACTGTATACACGCCCTTCATCAAAATCTGAGTCATTTTGTACAAAAGAGATTTTGCCGAGCTCGAGCCTTGGGGTGTTCCTGTGTATCGATATAGCCAGAAGTATTATGCCTCTTTTCAATTATTGGATGATTAAAGGTCCGTATTAGATAATTCTCATTAATTGTATGAGAGCAGTGAGTAAAGTGAATGTAGTTTCTGACTTTCTGTAATCAATTTGCAATCACTTGCATTTGAGTCATATGTTGCAATATAAAGATGTTTTATATATAATCAGCCAACACGATAACATTTAGATTCATATTCTAGAATAAAGCTATAAAGCAATCTCGATATTCTATCCTGTGCTAATGCAAAGGTTCTTACCTTTTTTCTGATAACTGAAAAATCCACTGCGAATTGACTGATCGCAACTCAATAATGCTCACAGCTTTGGAACCTGAGGGAGTATAGACCTGTCCATCTATCTTGCTCTCACTTAAATTCCAGACTTCAGTCAGTTGCAAAGGTTTGAACTTGACAAGTGTGCGTAATCCACACTTATGCGCTACATACTTACCATTGAGCCAAATTTCTGGCCACGTCTCTACTGTTTGTATGGCTATGCAATCTACTTACATTTTACTACTCTGGTGGTGGCACTCTTGAGATCATCCCATGCAGTGCAGTGCAGTGCGCTGGGACTCCCGAATACACTATACCTTGTATCGGATACTAATAATAGGTTGGACCGAGTTACGGTAGAGATAGTTCACTCTATTCTTTCTTCTTTGACGACTCATTTGAGGGACAGAAAGGCAGGACATAAAGCAAACAAGATAAACATAAGCAGTATGAACAAGATTGCAATACCCTACGGAAATACTCTGCCAATTTGTTTATAACCAAAGTTGTTTTCTTAAGGTTGATATGGAGGCCAGAAATTCAATCTCCAAAGAACCACACTTGTAGTCTTGCAAGGGTGGTATCAGAGTATATGCTGTGAGCACGGATTCTCCCTAACCTACTTTTCCTCTCAGAACTAAGGTGGCCTTGAGCATCTGAAACCAAATTGTAGTTTTAAGTAAAAAAAAACAGAAAATGAACTCCTCAACCATGAAGTATAGGCACTTTTTTTTGTTTGGGGGGTTTTTGTGTGTGTGTGTGG
>MCJB01039597.1:84919-104653 GCA_002018475.1 Nicotiana obtusifolia | reverse complement strand
TTAGAAGTCAAAAAGGGGTTCAGTGTCTAAGTCATGGGTAGTGTCTTAGGAGTTCCTTAGGAGTTTAAGGGATCTGGTGTCACAATAGCAGCGTCGTGTCTAGATTTAGTGAAATGATAGTTGGTTTGGGAGGTTAATTGTAGAACTTCGACTGTAATTGAGTACTAACATTGATTGAGCTGAATAGGAGTCAAATAAGGTTTGGTTATAGCTGATTCCCCCCCCTGGCCAGGATGATTGTTTGATGTTGTTTATTCCCTAATTGGGAAGTTGTTATGTTGCCTCGTTCCCTTGCCGGGACTTCTTGTGATTGTTGTGGTATTGTAAGTGGGAGCGGGTGGCATGCCTGCCACAGGATATATTTGTAAGTGGGAGCAGGTGGCACGCCTGCCATAGGATATATTGTAAGTGGGAGCGGGTGGCACGCCTGCCACGAGATATTATGAAAGTGGGAACGGGTGGCACGCCTGCCACGAGATATTATGAAAGTGGGAGCGGGTGGTACGCCTACCACATGATATATTGTAAGTGGGAGCGGGTGGCACGCCTGCCACGGGATGTGATATATGTGGGAGCGGGTGGCACGCCTGCCACAAGAGGTTTCTGTAAGTGGGAACGGGTTGCACGCCTGCAACAAGAGGTTACGGGAGGTGAAGGTGGCTTGTATTTCATCTCATTATGTTAAAGACTATATTGCAGTTTTCCTTCTTAATCGTTGATGATTCGTTTCACTTTATTTGTTTGTTATTGCAATGTATGTTTTCTTTTCCCCGTTTAAATTGTTTATGTATTTCTAGTTTTCTGCTCTGGATACATATATGTTTGTAACTAAACAGGTTTATCTGGAGTCTGGTCCTAGCCTCGTCACTACCTCGCTGGGGTTTGGCCAGGCACTTACCAGCACATGGGGTCGGTTGTGCTGATACTACACTCTGCACTCTTTTGTGCAGATCCCAGTGCCGCAGGCTTCGGACAGTAGAAAGCTTCCAGCGTTGTGATTATCAGGCGACCCAAGGTAGTACTGCAGACGTTCGCAGATCTTAGCGTCCCCTATCCCTTTTCTTCATCTGTTTCTTCCACGTAGTTCGGAGACAGTATTTTGTCATTTCTTTCAAAACCTTGTTTGTAGTACTCTTAGACAATTTGTGAAACTGTGACACCAGATCTTGGGTAGTTTGTAAAAGAGATTTTATTTGAAATATTCTATGCATTTCGCTCGTTAAATTGTGTTGTTCATTTATGGTTGGTTTTAGCTGAATTGATTTCGAATGAGAACGTGGTAAATAATTTGGTTGATTGGCTTACGTAGCTTTCACTAGTAGGCGCCATCACGACTCCCGAGGGTGGGAAATTCGGGTCGTGACATAGCATTAGTATTGATTTGATTTTGGTTTGAACTTTTGTTAGTATGATTTGAGATACTAATATTTATGGGCTATAAAACTTACTGGAGCATTCAAAAGTTCTAAGTCCAACCTTGAAATAATAGGTTAAAAGATAAAACTATGAAAAAGATAAGAAATATTTATAAATTACATTACAATAAGTACTTTTATGTATTAAATATGTTTAAAATTTCTATACATGTAATGTCGAGTTAATTTGATTTCAGTTTAACTTTTTTTAGTTAAAACAAATTAAACCAATTATGGTCGAACGTTTTTTTCAACAACAAGCCAAAGCAAACCGAACCATAGTCGGATTTTTTTTCTCGGTTTGACTCGATTACCGGTTTGGTACGATTTATCGATTTGCTTTGTAAACCCCTAGCTATGCTCTTTGATGAACAACTTTTGACTGCTAGAAGGTGAATTCACCTTGTGGTAATCAATTTTATTTTTAGTTGATAGTATGTGCTCTTGGCTTGCACGCAACTTGAGGTCTTGGGTTTGATACATCGTTAATTGCTAGTTGGTTCCATATCTTGGATATAAGCTCCTTATTTGCCTTTTTGTTCTTGTTATTTCATCTTTATTGCGGTAATATCAAACTCTCTATAACAACTACTTTTGCATTTTCCTATCTTTCACTCTTAAATCTAATATTGAGTTGAATTATTCGTAGGTGTTGGTTTCCGCATTAGTAAAGGAAGTCTGGACTTCGACAGTTATGTTCCTGCATCCTCTGCCTTTGTTTTTATATAAAAACAAAAGAAAAAGATGAGAAATATTAAGATGATGTTATGTGTTGCATGATAACCTAATGTCTGGAGGTTTGACCTTCTTATTACAGTAACTCAAAATTAAACGGATATATTAGAATTGTTCTTTCATCGCTATTACAATCTGAAAATAAAAGTCAAAAGACAATTTTGTTAGAAGTCAAACAAATACACTCCCTTTTGACAGGGAATAGAGACATTTGCAGAGGTAAAAGAACATTTACACAAAAGCTCTTACAAGTACAAACAATTGTAAAAGGAAGATCGATCAAAGCAAAACTAACCTTACACAATCATCCTTAAGCAATCAATTTTTAACCCTCAAAACAATTCCTTGCTGTTGCTCTATGTCATGCTGGGATTCATTCTTCAGATTTCCACTAGTAAATTTTAGGCTACTTTCTGGACATCTTAGGCAATGACCTTGTTTTCTCCTTCCAGGTCTTTGATCTTTCTTGTTCTATTTAGCACTAACTTTTCCCCAATCTAATGGACCAGAACTGGTTACTTCTTTTGCTTTCTCTTTGTCTAATCTGAATTCCCAAGTGATATGTTTAAAACTACACAAGCTCCACCAGTTAGTCCCTTCCACTTATTTGAGTCAGCAGTTGCAACTGGTCAAACACTTTCATGAACTCCAATCATCGTTTTTCAGCTTCGGAGGCATGTGCCAAATGGTTTCTGCTTCACAATCACCTCTCCATGTACCCTTTTAGCTTTCTTCTTTATTATCATAATCATCTGCTTAGAAGTGTATTTTTTTGCTTCAACTATTCAATCAACTATTTCTAGTGACTCCTCTTGGCGTCAGTGCTTTGATAAGGTCCTCTTGGCATCAGTTCTTGTTGACTTGCAAAACCAAGGAGGATGCTATTATTCCTTTCCCCAACTTTATCTCCCTCAGCTGTAGAATTTAGCAAGTATAATAGCTAACAGCAGCTAATACTTAAATTAAAATCGAATTAATCCAGACCCTAGAAAACCACCATAACTTGGTTGAAACAGTGATGTAATCTAATCTTGCCATTTTTTACAATAGGACTATAAGTTTGGTTTCTGTCATGCTTCGGATTTTGAATAAAAGTCTGGTAAATTCAAGAAATTCTCAAAATTCTTGTCAAGTTCATGTTTATTTTACCACAAAATGGATTTCTTTTACTTGATCCAACCCCAGTAGATGCTTTTCTTTCCTTCTTTATTTCATGTATGAAGAAACTGTTGGAATTGAATCTGAATTTCGATAGTTACCTTCTCAGTGGTCCCTTAATTTCTGAATATTCGCAAATCATTAGCATTGTCTCTTTCTTTGTCCATTAGAGTTCAACTTTGGGTAGCTGCCGTTCTTCAAATCTTCCAACGACGAAGTCCACATTGAGACAGATAATCTCTTCACCATTTCAACAAGCAAAATAGCCAAATAAGTCTTTTGCTAGCAATTGTGTCAGACCTTTTTATATGGTTTACATCTGCATCGTTGTAATGGAATACCCTGTTATTATGGTGCTTTCTCCAAGGTTGTTTTTCATTTGACAGTAGCACGTGAATATTTTCTTTGCTGGCTTACATCTTTTTAACTTTCCCAAATGTATAAATCCTAAATAACCTGCCAATTCCATTGTTCTGTCCATGCTCTTCTTCAGTCATCCAAGTGATCATAAAAGTGCCAAATATTTTGCCTCGTCCACCGCTCCCTTTTCTTATCCACCTAGTGCCTTCCTATCCATTAGCTTTGTCTAGCAACTTGACAAACACAACATCTTCTCCTTGAGGAGATAAATTCCAACAACACAATCTCAATTGAATATGAATCTAGCTTGCGTCTTTCGTCACAGGACGTCATATCAGGCACAGAAAAAAAAAACATTTAGTTGCAGGACTGACTCTTCAAATTTTTCTTTTCTTTTTTATTCAAATCATCCGGTGTTCAGAACTCACTAACCCGACTTATCCGGATTCACACCGCTGAAAGCTCACCATGGGGAGTTTTTAGCATCCCTACCGAAGCGGACTCCATTCCCAGAGCACGAACCAAAGAAAGTCACTGGTTAAGAGTGAAGGAATCTTTATATTCCACCACACTCTTCGATGTCCTCTTCAATCTTTTCTGGATTACAGCATTGTATGCTCAACGCCATTTTAGACCTGAACTTGATAGTGGAATGCATTGTCCCCCTGTAGGAATGCACCTCGAAGTATAAATGTAACACAATGTTTAAAGCAATGGAATGTTACCTTACCACATCATGTGTGCTCTGATGGAAGGATCCCACAACAACTTGCACTACCGCAAAAGCATTGAGAGCCTGTTGGGTTAAGCGTAGTATCCCCATAACTGAAACTGAGCTCTTCATTCTCCAAAATATCCATGGAAGAGAAAAAGCAAACTCGGGGTAGCAGTGCTCCCGAACTTCGAACTATCATTGTACAAAGGTTACCACCATCGCAGGAATGGTTAATGAAACGTGCAATATTTCCAATTCTGGTAGCATCAATGTTGATTCTCATGCACACGTTTCCAGATGGAAGGTGCTCCCTCACAACCAGCAGTGCAGACGAAAAGCAGCTACTCTTTGAAATTTTGTCATATAGTTTCTGGCGATTTCTTGCTTCTTCGGTGGTCAAAAGTTCTCCTGCAAAAAGAAAAAGAAAGTCACGCCCAAAAAGGACCTTGCACATGATAAAACATTAAACTGAATTTTATAGGTCTTCAGATGTCAAAAAGCTTTTGAAATTATCATTCATAAGTAAACTGAATTTATCAAAATTTATCCTAGTAGTATGCACAAAAAGACAACTACTAAACCCTATTGCCCTTTCATTACTTCACCAGAAAACTTTGAACTGTCTCCCTAATTCAAGTTGTTTAACCATCTAATCTTTTCACAAAACCAAAAGCATGAGCCTTATCTGCTGATTTCAACCTCCAACTCTTAGGGTCAGAAAGCCTTTCAAAAGAAAGTTCTAGGCTTATACACACGTCTGTGCTTTTGTGTATAAGCAAGAAATGGACGGAGTTAAAATCTTCCAGAGTTCACACTTCAACATGTCGTCTTTCCACCACAAGTACAACCATTACCCTCATTTAAAACCAAGGAATTTAAAAAAACAGATCCTACCAAAGATTCAAAATTTCTCCATAAATCACAACCACAGACTAGAAAACCAATTGCCTTCGACCACATCAAACATTGGATCAATGGTATTCACTACAAACCCAAATTCATTTTCTTCACTTCTGCACCTTAAGCAGCATATGGCCAGAACCGTGAGAATATTTAGTTTTTATTGGTGTCACCTTTTTGACTTAACTCCCCTATTTCTTTATATCACAGCATCTTGTTTATTGGCCTGATGTTTTTCACTGCTCAATATATGTCATATGAAGTATGCATCAATTCTAAATAGTCGGAGTTGACTATATGAATCCTTTGTGTTCATTCCACTCATTTCAGCCCAGTTTATTCCAATACCGATAAATTATTTTCTTCTTCTTCTCTCTCTATTTTGTTTTAAGAATTTTTTTATGAATTGGTTTCTTTAAAACTAAAGATTCTCTAAATCCCACACTTATCCCTACACTGTGATACAAGTCTTTAAGGAGAAAACTCCAAGCAAACAACAAAACTAGCATAAGTGTGATAACAACTGGTCCCTGTATAGAGCCTTTGTTATTATTATATTAAGAAACCAATGGTTTCATCAACATAGCTATTAATTAACAAATTCTTTCAATGATGCTCCGTCCTGATCAGTAAGTAAGTTCAGTTCGCCTGAGATAAGAATCAATCTGTAACCTTGGGTTGGTTATACTTTGTACCCTGGGAACATCAGCCTTGAAAAAGTTTAACAGATTCCCCCACCAACTGAGCATTGCATGACAATCTTTATCGATTTGTTAATGTTCCCATCCACATAATAAAGCAACTGAAGAGGCATATCACATGCAGTATCTTAAATTTAACTATCTAAAACCTTGTAATCCGCTTAATGGGAGTTCATGCGAGCATATTGGTCTGTGTCAACAGTCAATTGTATCAGACTACAACTATAAACAGAAAAAGGAAAACCGTAAACTATTCCTTGATAATCCAAGGAAAAGCCTAACAAAGATCAGTTACCAACAAATAACAATTTACTTCAGAGTAATGAGCTATCAATTTACTCTTGGAATTCATTTAGCTATGGAGTACAAGTAAGGGTAGCTTACTCTAAATATTCATTTAATACATTGCGAAAAAAAAAAACCCAAAGAAACATATTTATATTAAACAACAACAATAATAATAGAATTAATAACAGAAATACCTGTGTACTCGCATATGAACTTCCCTTTTGGAGTGAAATCAGCAGCAACCAAACTCCACCCTTTTCTCCTATCCTTCACAATCTTCAGCTTCGCTGATATTCCTTTCTGAGTTAACCTGTTTCCGCACTCTGATCCGCACTGGCAACTTGGCCCGCATTCTCTGGTCGGCAACCCGGAAGAAAAATCCATGCACGGGCAATCCAAGTTGCAACTCTCACACCCGCACCCGTTAGAACCTTCCACCCGGATTAGGAACGGGTCCTGCTTAACCCGACCTGAACCTCCAATTTCTCCTCCCCAGCATAGACCGGCGATGGATGGGGAGGTGGGTAGGGTCTGAACAGGGGAGTAAATGAAGTAGGCGTAAAGTTCGGAGTCGACGGAGTTGAAGAAAGAAATGGGGTAAGTCTCCATGTCTCTAGAAGCGTCGGAGATTCTTCTGGAAGTAATAGATTTGGAAACTACACGTAACGCCTTGCAGGTTGCTGAGACGGACGCTAGACCTGCAGGTTCTAAGTATGGCAACACGAGATGGGCAAACAGGCAAAGTAATCCGCCGTCGTATTCGCCGGTCCTTTGTTGTTTGTCCATTGCTTGCACTAGCTTGGAGAGCTCTCAGTGGGTCTGACTTTGTGTTTCTATGCCCTTAACATTGTTAAACAAAACTTTTATGTTTGGTTCGACTATATTGTAATACAGTATGATTGATAAATTTACTAAAATACATTCAAACGCCACACAACAAAATGGCTAAATATATACACAGCCTCTTAAATTTGGTTGCAATCTTCCTTTTTGACACTTTAACTAAGACAAGTACCTCTTGAAACAGTAACTAAAGTATGTCTATTGAACACAAATTTGAAAACCCAAAACAAAATAAGTGCGTGAATCTCAATCTCCTATAACTTTTCTGATGTGGCAAATCAAACCAATAAGAAAATAACAAATTAGCCAAAAATAAAAGAAACACGAAAGAATTTAAAAAATTGTCACGACCTCAATTTCTCCCTTAGGATGCCATGATGACATCTAATCTCTAAAACTAGATAAGCCTAATATAAATTAAGTATTTAGCAGAAATAACAACTAAAAATATTAAATCAAACTGATAAATCTCCTGATATCATCAATATTGAATAACACTCACAAAATCTTCAAACCGGTGAAGCTAAGCCATAAACTCTACTGAAATATACTGTGAATCTCTAATACAACATTGTTTAATAAGAAGGTAAACAGTAGTAAAAGTAATAACAGAAGGTGACTCCGAGGATTGTGAGGGCCAAGCAAGTATAACTTGAAGTCTCCAGAATATCTGTCGAATCACTGGTGTCCGGCACGAGCAGAGGTATTTGGATTTGCACAAAAATGTGCAAAAGCGTAGTATGAGTACACCACAGCGATACTCAGTAAGTAGCAAACCTAACCTCGGTAGAGTAATGACGAGGCCAAGTCAAGACACCTATTAGACACAAAAAGCATGTGCAGAATATTAATATAATCTAACAACAAGAAAATGAAGGAAATAAGTGATAACTAAGCAATTTATTAAACCAGGCTAACAACTAAAATTAAGGTAATAAAGGACGACAAAGAGGAAGCATATGATAAAAGCAACAATGATCAAATATAGTAAAAAAATACGAGTGAAATGAATTTAAGAAAAACACTGCAATAACCATTCAAATCAACGAACCTTTCCAATTTAAAATGTACAACAAAAATCACACCGAGGTACCACACCTCACGTTCTCATCTCATTTTCTTATATCACCGCGTGATTCTTGTATTTTATTTTAAAAATATTTTTTTCGAAATAGCTACACGCTTTTTATCCCCCTTATCTCACCACGTGGCTTCAAGTAATTCTCTTACTAGCAACACGCGTATAAATCACACATTATCTCACTGCATGCGTTTCAATACCCACCTTTATACCACCACATGCGTATCAATATCACAATACAATAATCATATCGCACCTCACGTGCCCATATGCCACAACATTTCCAATTCAACAATACCAATATTACCACAACACATAGCCCACAGCTCAATCACATTATGAATAAAAATTTCAATAACAACAAAGTGAAACAGAAATAACTCAACAAGGAGAGGTATTCTAATAACCAACAATTTCAACCACAACGTATTGATAGCTCTCAACAACGACAACTTCAATAACTCAACAATGAAGATATTTCTATGAAATGACAACTTCGAATTCTAATGCATCACATAAGCTTAACAATGAAAGAGATAGCATAAAGTAGCAACTACTACTAAATGTATGAGAATAACTCGATAATGAAAAGATTAGCATGTGACAACAACTACAAATAAATGCAGTTAAGAGTAACCTCAATAGTGGAAACTAGAACATGTAATGGCAACTTCAATTAAAGCATGTAAGAATAAACTTGACAACATAAGATAGAGCATAAAATAATAACTTCAATTAAATGCTTATAAGTAACCTAAGAGTCTAAGCCGGTCAAATATCACATATAAGCCTGTGTACATACTCGTCACCTCATGTATACGTCTTCCTCATAAATTAAGTAGCACAATTAAACCAAAACCTGAGGGGTAGTTTCTCCCACACAAAGTTAGGTAAGATACTTACCTCAACTAGGCCAAATCAACACTCAAAAATAGCTTTTCCCTTAAAGTTCTCCTCCGCACGACTCAAATCTAACCAGAAACGACTTAATATCATCAAAAATACAAGAGAAATCAATTACGATCAATAAAGCTATGATCTTTACACAATTCCGCAAAAGTCAAACCCAAACTCGCACGGTCAAAACTCGAGTCCAAGGGTAGACTCGACTACCCATGACCCCACAAGTCCATATATTTGTTTTATTTTCAAATCTCGAGTCCAATTCGACTCTCAAATCTCAAAATTTTATTTATCAAAACATAGAAAAAAATACCCAAAGTTTCTTTTAGATCCTTAAGAATTTAATGTTAAATCTCAAGTATAATCATATAATATAATTGAAAATAGATCAAAATCACTTACCCAATCTTATGTGAAAAATCCCTCTCCAAATCACATTCTAACAAGTCGAGGGTTCAAAGATATGAAAATGATGCTAAAATCTTGTCTTCCAGCCCTTTTGTTGAGTTGCAGATGTCGCAAATGCGACTTTGGGTTCGCATTTGTGCACCTTCGTGATTGCGGAATAGGGATCGCAAAAGCGAACCCTGACAACCGACACATATGTCACAATTGCGACAAAGGCTTCGCAATTGCGATGGCAGTCTTCTTCGCAAAATCGACACACTGGTCGCAATGAGACCTAACCCAATCCTATATTGTCTTTGTCAATGCAAAGAGGGAGTCGCATTTGCGACATCTGGGCCTCCCCTGACCCCTTTACAATTGCGATGCTAGTGCTCGCAATTGCGAAAATTGCAGCACCAGCACACCAACAACCTATAACTAGCTCAAACCAATCTGAAACATGTCCGAAACTCACCCGAGACCTCAGGACTCCAAATCAAACATCCGCTCAAGTCTAAGAACATCATATGAACTTACTCGCTCACGCGATCAAAACATCAAAACAACATCTAGAACCGTGAATCGGACATCAAAACGCATGAAATTCAAAAAAAAAAAAAACTCAAGAACCTCTAGAATTGCAACCAAAAGTCCGAATCCTAAACCAACTCCGAATTGCATCAAAATTTGCAGGCAAGTTCCAATTAGCAAAATGGACCTATTCTAAGTCCCTAAACCAAAATCTGAACCCATAGTCATAAATTCAATCTACGATCAAATCTAAGGAAATTTCTAAACCACAAATTGCCAACTTTCGGCAAAACAAGTCAAGTCAACCTAGGCACCTCAGAATTCAATTCCGGGCATATGCGCAAGTCCAAAATCATGATACGAACCTATCTGAACCATAAAAACACCATTCAGGGGTCGTTTTCACAAAAGTCAAACCTAGGTCAATATTTCTAACTTATGCTTCTAAACCAAAAACCAAAGGGTCCAAATTAACCCAAAACCTTCTCGGAACGTAACTAACCATCCCCGCAAGTCGTAAAACCATAAATGCACATGAGTAAAGCATCAAAATGGGAAACGGGGCTCAAGTATACAAAACAGCTGGTCGGGTTGTTACAAAAACAAAAGGCCGGGATCTACCCCAAGTTCCCTACAGCTCTAATGCAAAAAAATTATTGTCGAAAAACAACAATCTACTGTCTAGATGCTTCTTCTTTTGGCTATGAATTGAAATTGCTCATAAATAGGGGTGGCAAATAGGTTGTTTGGGCTGGTCAAGATGGGATGACTCATTAAATGGATCATTGCACAACCTCCCCAAAGTTTACTTAGGTTAAGATGTGCTGGGTCAAGATGGGCTGACAATGAATTCTAACCCAACCCACCCAAATTGACCCAAATTTTTGCAATATTCTCAACGCTTGATCAAGCATATATAAAATATTCTTACATATTTAACAATATTTTTTATTTTTATTTTTCATAAATATCATCCTAAAATGGTTTATGATGATGAATGCTTTTTCTTGTTTCCTGTTACTTCTTGTCTTATATTTTGAAAAAAATGTCAATTCATGCCTAATAATTTCTTTCCTCAATTTAGATTTAGAACTTTATTTGACAATTCTTTATCTTATAATACTAACAAAGAGTAGAATAATAAAAAAACAATAAAATTAGAACTTGCCACCACCCCCAACCCCCCTTTCCCACCCTAAATAGAAATATTATTTAGAGTACTTCTTTTTCATGTTGTAGATAGAGTATTTACTTTTTCAATTCAATGAAATGAGTGTTTTCTTTTTATGATGTAGAAAAAATATTTTCTTTCATGTCAACAAAATAAGTACTTTCTTTTCATGATGTACAAAAATATTTTTTTTTTCATAAAATGAGTACTTTTCATATTGTAGAAAAAATATTCTCTTTTACTTCAACAAAATAAGTACTTTTTTTTCATGAGGTAGAAAAAGTATTTGTTTTTTCACAAAATGAGTACTTTCTTTTTATGTTGTAGAAAAGATATTTTTTTTATTTCAACAAAATAAGAACTTTCTTTTTTTACAACATGAGTACTTGCTTTTTATGCTATAGAAAAAGTATTTTCTTTTATTTAACAAAAAAAGTACTTTCTTTTCATGTTATAGAAAAAGTATTTTCTTTCATTTTAATAAAATAAGTAATTTTTTTCATATTGCAGAAATAGTACTTTTATTTTGTTTCAATAAGAAAAAGAGTATTTTCTTTTCAGTTATGAAGCTTAAATTTTAACGTTGTTCTTGTGTGAAAAAATAAAGTAGCATATTAGTTCTTTTGGGTTTGTGTGAAGTTTTAAAAGAATAATTGAATTCTTGAAAAAAAAATAGAGTCCTAAAAATTTGGGAGAGGGGGAGGGGGGAGGGGCACAGGAAACATTGGGATTTGGGTGGAAGGGGGTTGAGGAGAGTATCATAGAAAAATATTTTCCTAAAAAATATTTTTGACTCTCTACTCAAACACTAGAAAAGATTTTCTGGAAAAGGTTTTTACAAGAAAAATATTTTCCTTCATGCTAAACATCTTAGAAAATTTACAGGGCAATTGCTATTCATGGGTCAGTTTGGGCTGAAATCATAGGCTGGTTTGGGCTATTGAAAATAAATGGGTTTAGTTGGATTATGCCCAAACTTAGCCCATCGTTAAAATAGCCCATGCCCAACCCATTAAAAGCTGGGGGGGTTAGGCGAGTCAAATAGTTTGGGCTACTTTTGCTACCTCTACTCATAAATCTCAAAGCAATTGGTTGGCAACGTTAAAAGCTGGGGTTACATCTCCTTCGCCATAAGTCTTCAGCGCAGTTCTTTCTCCAGCACTTGTTTTTGCGTTTCAATTGCATTGTTCTGCTGTTGGATTATTGAGATTCAAATATTTTCTTCTCTGAATCTGGTTGCTTTAATGAGAAAAGTTAATCTTTTTTTCTCTTTGAGTTTTCCTAATTTGATGGTTTCAGAGACCCCATTACTCTCAAGATGAGAACTTTCCAATATTTCCATATCAGCGCGGGACCTTCAACTTCACCATGGTGGATTTCAAAGAAATGGTTAGCTATAGAGGTAATGTCTAATTTTGCTTATGTACTATCTTGGTAGAATATTTTAATTAAACTTTGCAACAAAAACAAAAGGTGGTTTTTGTTGGTGAAAATGTTCAGGGGGTTTTGTCGCCGGCAGATGGTGTTGAAAATGGGTGGTGAATAGTGTTTATGGATGATTGAATGAGAAGTTGAGGACATTGAAAATGAAATAATAAGTTTAAATGATGAGAAATAGGTGATCACTGTGTTCGCCGATGTATTTTTCGATCAGATAGATATATAGTGTAACGACCCGATCGGTCGTTTTGAGCTCTAGCGCGTCGTTCAACGGTTTGAGTCCTTGAGTAGCTTCACTTCATGTATTATGACTTGCACGTGTGGTTGGTTTTGATTTTTGAGAAGTTCGAAGTTGATTTGGAAGAATAATACTCAATTCGAAAGCTTTAAGTTAGAAGAGATGACCAAGGTTTGACTTTTGAGTAAACTACCTCAGAATCTGGATTTAAAGGTTTCTACAGGTTCGTAAGGTACTTTTGGACTTGGCCTATGTTCGGGTTGAACATCGGATGGCTCGAGAGCGTTTTAGCGCTTAATATTGGAAGTTGGTATTTTGAAAGTTTTAAAATTTGCTAAGTTTGACTTGGAATGGATTTCAGTGTTATCGGACTGGACGGTGTTCTGGGACCTTGGATAGGTTCATTTTATTGATTGAAACTTGTGTGTAAAGCTTGGTCATGATCTGGAATGTCTAAGTGTGATTCAGATGCATTCGACGATGTTTGAAAGTTAAAAGAAGGATTTCGATTATCGATTCATGATTTTGATGTTATTCATGGCGATTTGAGCCTTTGAAAAAGTTTGGATAAGGTATTGGGACTAGTTTGTATGATTGGACGGGGTTCCAGGGCCTCGAGTGTGTTTCGGGATGGTTTCAAACCAAGTTTGGATGATTTGCTGCTGGTGGTGCTAGTTTCTGGAGTTGTTCTTCGTGAAAGGGTGCATCACGTTCGCGTCCCTTCGCATTTGCGAAAAAGGATTTGTGGCTGCTAGGAATTTGTGCAACACGTTCTAGCTAATATACATAGATTATGCATTGACAATACACAATTATACATATATTATATATGAAGGTTTGGGGCAGAGATGTATCGAGTTCACAACAAAGGCGTCACGTTCTTGTAGGTAAGGCTGGGTCTGGGGAATTGCCTTCATGTTCGTGAAAGAGAAGCCACTTTCGCGATGGTCAGGCCTGGTAAGGCATTGCGTTCGTGAGCCTGCTCTCGCGATCGCGAAGAAGGACTGGAGCTGGAGCTAACTTTTTGCTTCGCGAACGCGAGGCACATGCAGCATTCGCAAAGGACCCCTGGGCAGATTATATGTTAGTCAAGTCGGGATTTTCTCATTTCAACTTATTTCTCTCTTGCATAGGTGATTTTTGGGTGATTTGGAGGAGCCATTTTCATCATCTATCATGAAGTTGTCACGACCCCAACTTTCCACCTTAGGATATCGTGATGGCACCTAGTCTCTAAGACTAGGTAAGCCTAACATTAATAATAACTTAAAAGAAATAATCATACTGAAACACTAAAGCAAGACTGATAAACTCATATGAACTTCCAATATAGGATCTCAACCACAACTCTCCCAAAACCGGTGGAACTGAGCCATAAGATTACAGAATTATTACAACTCGTAAATTCATACGTTAGATTTTGCCATAAGATAGTTTACATATAAGAGCCTAAGAACCCGAAAAATAGTTCAAAAGGTCAAGAAAAGAGAAAAAGGCTTCGGCAAGTTGGGAGTGCGGTCGCAAAACCCACAGGCGAGCCGCATTTCTCACACTGAAATCGTAGACCAAGACAGATTTCTGAACAAAGATCAGTGTCAGGAATGCGGTCAGTATGCGATCGCATACTGGAAATGCGGACCGCAAAAATGACATCCTTCATCGCATAATGAGATTGATTTCTGGGTCACGGTTCGCATCCAGAATACGAAGCGCATATGGATTCTGCGACGAGAATGCGATCGTAAACCTATAGGCGTCAGACACGTGTGTCACTTACTTACTGACCTTTAAAAGGGGCTTAGACCACCTAATTCACCATTTTCTGAAACCCAAACCCAGTAGAACCCCCTGCAACCCTTCTCCAAGAATCCCACACTAGCCCCAATCAATTCCCCTCTCTTTCAAGTTCTAATTGGGGGAAATAATCTAGAGATTGAACGATTAGGGAAAAGCCCTAGCTGATTTTCCTCCTTTTCAAGCCTTAATTGAGAGTAAAACCTAGAAGTTGAAGAACCAAGGAAGAGGGCTGAGTTATCCCACATGCAAGGTGAGTTACTACTATCTTTCATGCATTCTTTCTCCTGGGAATTCATGGTATTTCATTCTATGCATGTAAGAACTCATGGGATGGTGATTGGAAGCCATGAGTTTGAGTTAACTAGCGGTAATGGACTGGGTTGTGGTTGTTTGGGTTGTTGTTGAGTTGCATGTCTTACTACTATTGTTGTGGAGTTTTGGAGGAAGAAGGGTGTAGAGAAACACCATGTAAACTTAGGGCTATGGTTAATTATAACTATAACGTTTAGAGGACAACGATATAATCGTTCTTTCATTGTAGACTAAGGAATTGTGACTGTGCGAAGCTTGAAATTGGCGCAGAGAATACCAGGTATGTAAGACCGTCCCTTTCTTTCTTTTGCACGACTCCGATTGTATATCCTACAATGAACAAGCCCCCAAAAGATACTCTACTCTTAGAAGGTAGGGAGTGCTTATATTGTTTCCCTTCTTATGGGAGGATTGATATGTTGTTATTTCTTCGACCTTACGTCACCATGAAAGTATGATTCATATGAGTCCAACATGCATTATCTATTTTACTACACCGAGCCGTGCTATAGTCGGCCGGGCAGGCACCTATTGTGCAAATATATGTTTTACCTTACTAGTCGCGCTATAGTCGACAGCTATTTTACTACACCGAGTCGCGCTATAGTCGGCCGGGCAGGTACCTATTGTGTAACCACTTATCAGTTGGGTATGATGATGATGAGGCCCACAGAGGTGTATATATGTATATGATGATTTTAAAAGGATATATATATATATATATATATATATATATATGTATATATATATATATATATGCATATATATATATATGCATATGCACGTCAGGCATGACATGGTTAGTCGCCCTCAGAGGCATTCAGATGGTACAGGCTGTATGTTTCTTATCCTGATGCATATTACTGTTCTTATATTATGTTTCCTGTCTTACATACTCAGTACTTTATCCGTACTGACGTCCTTTTGCTTGTGGACGCTGCATGTCGTGCTGCAGGTCCGGATAGACATATAGACGAAGCTCCCCCGCCACAGTAGGCTGCTCAGTTCAGCGGATATTGGCAAGATTCATCCTTCGGACTTGCCGTGGTCTTGGTACGCATTTTGTCATAGGCATTTTGGGTATGTCGGGGCCCTATTCTGACACAGGTTGCATTGTTTGTCTTCTTGTAGAGGCTCATAGACAATAGACAGTGGGTTGACTTAGGTACAGCTGTATTGCCTCGTCGGTAAATGTATTTTGTTATATAGCTTTTGCATTGCAGCCTTGTTGACCATGTTATGTATATCAATATGTTCATGTCATTGTATGGTACTTCAGCTGATATGTATGAATATGTAGTTATCGAAAAGTTGCAGTCGATTATGCTTATTGTTACCATTCATACTGGCATCGTCGACCTCATAGATAACAAAGAAAGTAAGATAACAGGTATGCCGGCACTCGGCAGGTAGGGCCCGAGTGCCCGTCGCGGCCCTCCGGCTTGGGTCGTGACAAGAATAATATAGAATGTGTATTACAACACTGTCTGAATGAGAAATACAACAGAAATAAAAGATAAGGGAAGGTAATTCCGACGCCTGCGGACATCGAGCAGGCATACCTTAAAGTCTCTGGAAAGCAGCTAACAGTCAATCACTAATATCGAGCACGAGCAGACGTACCTAGATATGCACAAACAGATGTGCAGAAGTGTAGTATGAGTACACCACAACGGTACCCAGTAAGTATCAAGCCTAACCTCGGTAGAGTAGTGACGAGGCTAGGTCAAGACACATACTAGGACATAATAAATAGAACGAAATATAATAACAAGAAGTAATGGAAAGCGGAGAAATAAGTGATACGAAACAAGTTAATAACATATGCTAACGACATTAATTGTAAGCATAGAGATAACATAAAGGAAGCAAATAAAGAGAACCTCATTAGTCAAATACGGGCAAAACTGATAAACAAGAAGAATAAAAACAACAAGAAATGTTCCGCCAATAACTCTTTACAACATGAGATAACAACAAGAATCACACACAAGGTATCGCCTCGTATACAACAAGAATCACAACTGAGATACCGCCTCGTATATAACAAGAATCACTACCGAGGTACTGCCTCGTATTCACATTTCTCAATTTCATCACAATCTTTCCTTTTACCGCCGCATGAGCCTTACATTTAAATAGTTTTGAAAATATTATTCTCGAAATAGCTACACGTACTATAGCCCACCTTATGATGCCACGTGACTTCAAGTAATTCCCTTACTAGCAACACACATATAAGTCCCACCTTATGCCGCCACATGCACATTAGCCCCTATCCTTATACCGCCGCATGCGCATCGATATCATATCACATTAACACTCGCACCATAGGTGCCCATATGCTACAACATTCCAATAATCAAGAATATCAATATTTCCACAACAATAGCCCATGCTCAACCACAATGTGTACAAGAATATCAACAATAACAATGAATGAAAATTTTCAACAAGAAAGATGTGTCAACAGTTAACACTTCGCCTTAATGTGATAACAACTTTCACAACTTCAACACCAATGCTCAACAATGAGAGAGATAATGTGTAACCACGATATCAAGTAAGAACAAATCACAATGAGAGAGGTAACATGTAATAATGACTTCAAACAGGGATAAATCAACAATGGAAGAGATAACATGTAACAATGACTTCAAGTAAGGATAAATCTACAATGGAAGAGATAACATGTAGAAATGGCTTCAAATAAGAATAAATCAGCAATGGAAGAGATAACATATAGCAATGGCTTCAAATAAGAATAAATCTATAATGGAGAGATAACATGTAACAATGAAAGAGGCAGAAAATCAACTAAAGCATAAGAGCAAAATATCAAGTAAGATGTAGAACAAGTGTTAACAAGGTCAAACAAGGCATGTAAGGATAGACAAACACAAGTAAGAGTAGGTTGACTATGAGAATTTAAAACATGATATGATAATTCAACTAAGGCATGGAAAGATTCTAAATAGCCTAAATCGGCCAAATACCACATACAACCGTGTACCCACTCGTCAACTTGCGTACACGATTTTCACATAGTACAAATAACATAATCAATCTCAAATCCTAATGGGTAGTTCCTCCACACAAAGTTAGGCAAGATAATTACCTCAACTAGGCCAACTCAACCCTCGGAAATAGCTTTTCCACTAAAATTTGCTTCCACACGGCTCAAATCTAAAAAAAATTGACTTAATATCATCAAACAACAACAACCACAACAACAACAATATCCTAGTGATATCCCACAAGTGGAGTCTAGGGAGGGTAGTGAGTACGCAGACCCCTACTCCTGAGGAGTAGAGAGGTTGTTTCTGATAGATCCTCGACACCAGAAGAAGGAAAGAGACAGTGTATCAATAACAACAAAGGAATCCAGAAAGATAACACCAGCAACGCAGCAACCAGAAAATAGATAGAAAAGTAGTAACAAAGGCACAATACTACATACTCAAGGGAATAATATGGACACAACAAGGGCCACTAAACATACTACAGACTAACCTACAATCCTAATTAAGTATTAAGGGCACAACTGGAGCCACTAGCAGCCTAAAACAAAACTCTATCATACTAGTCGCATATCTCCTAACCTACAACCCTAGTGCTCGACCTTCACAACTTCCTATCAAGGGCCATGTCCTCGGAAATAAGCAACCGCACCATGTTCTGCTTGATCATCTCTCCCCGATATTTCTTAAGCCGTCCTCTACCTTTTCTCATACCCGTCAAGGCCAGCCGTTCACACCTCCATACCGGGGCATCGGGGCTTCTCCTCCGCAAGTGCCCAAACCATGTAAGCCTAGCTTCCCGCATCTTGTCTTCTATGGGAGGCACGCCTACCTTCACCCTGATATCTTCATTCCTAATCTTATCTAGCCTAGTATGCCCGCACATCCATCTTAGCATCCTCATCTCTTCAACTCTCATCTTCTGGATATGAGAATTCTTGACTGGCCAACACTTTTCACCATACAACATGGCCGGCATAACCACCGCTCTATATAACTTTCCTTTCAGTGCTGGAGGTTCCTTCCAATCACCTAGGACACCAGATACTAGCCTCTATTTCATCCACCCCACCCCTATATGGTGCGTGATAGGCTCGTCAATTATGATAGATAAAGCTATACTCTTTACACTTTTACCGAAAAGTCAATAAAAGTCAATCCAGGTCCAAGGGTAGACTCCGACTATCACGACCCGGATTTCCTACCCTCGGGCGTCATTAAGGGTGTCATCTGGGCCGGGCCTGGGCCAAACGGGCCTGGCGGGCCTGGGCCAAGGCGGTCCTGGGCCTAACGGGCTAACGGGAGGGACCGCCCCGCTACGGGCCTAAGCCCACATGGTCCCGGGCTAAATGGGCCGGGCCCACGGGCCTTACGGGCCTAAACGGTTCCGAACAATTTTTTTTTTATCTAGAAAAATTTCTGGTAAACTATATATGCATATACTAATATAGATTGCATATATTTATATAAATATATATATAGTATATATTGTACATATATATTATCCCAAAACTTCCCTTTTTACCTATCCCTCTTTCCTCCATTACATACATATAAACTATCTAATACATATAAACTATATATATATTGCCTTATATATCTGTATATTTGTATGTATATGTGTATATATGTATATATATATATATATATATAAGGCAATATATATATATATAGTTTATATGTATTAGATAGTTTATATGTATTACATATTGTATATATATATTAATATATATATATAT
>MCJB01039597.1:58840-71870 GCA_002018475.1 Nicotiana obtusifolia | reverse complement strand
CCATCGACTTTATACCGAACAAAGAAGGCTAGAACCATAACCAAAAGGAACAGCTAAAATGAAGCAACCTTGTGGTAAGCGTACCACCCGCCCTCAATTCACAATATCTCGTGGCAGGTGTGCCACCCGCTCCCACATGCAACACATCATACCAAATCAAGGATAGTATTCAACAATTCGAAACAATAGTCACACAACGGTTATCCATACACGACCCACGGTCATGCGTGACACCAATGTATAGACACTCGTCACCATGCCTATACGTTGTTTTCAACAAGGAGCAATTTAGCAAACAAGACATGATTTCTAATCCCTCAAGCTAAGGTTAGAACAAACACTTACCTTGCTTTGCAATAACTTCCTAGACTTCCAACAATTCTTCGAGCCCAACCTTTTATGAACGCTCACGAACTTTAGGCGAACTCAATTGGATCTAACGAGCTACAACTTGGTAGGGTGCCTTAACTCAGCTGAAATTCTTGGCACAATTTGCAGCAATTTTAGCTGGGTCTTTGGTGTTAGAGAGTGGGGTTCCTTGTAATAGATTTTGGGGTTTGAGGGGAGTGATTCTACGGTCGTTTTTCATCTTAAACTGGGGCTATTTTCCGGCGAGTTGCAGCTGGTTCTTGGTGGGTTTAAATGGGGAAAGCTGGGCTGGTAAATGAGAGGTTGATGAGTATAATTTGGATATGTTTCTCACGGATTTTGGGGTTGTTTTCAAGGTGATTTGGAGGTTTATTTGCTGGGGTTTGAGGGTGTTTTGGTGAGTTTTTCCGAGGTAATTGACAAAATTAGGGGTTTTTTGCATGTTAGGGTTCCTAGTTCCTATTTATAGTGGGTCAAAATTCGGGACAAAAATAAAATTTTAGGTGTCCAGAGTGCGATCGCATTCTGGTCGCAAACTCAACATGCGGTCCGCATTTGGACTGCATTTCTGACATGGCATTTAGCCCAAGACTCTGCCTTATTCTGCGATTTCACTGTGAGATTTGCGGTCCGCATTTTAGAAATGCGGTCCGCATTTCTCACTGCATTTTTGACATATAACTTATCCAGTTCTCTGTTTCGATCTGCGATACAGGCAGTGCAATTTGCGGTCTGCATTCTTGAAATGCGGTCCGCATTTCAGACAGCATTTCAGACATGAACCTTTGCCTAGAAATATGTCCAAGTATGCGACGCCCATGTAAGATATGCGGTCCGCATGTTAGAAATGCGACCGCATATCCTGCATTACTTGCCTTTTTGAACTCTTTTCTTAATTATTAGATTCTTATACCTCATACCCCGCAAGAATGTTAAAATTGCATAATTACAAAGAGGGATTTGCACTTAAAACAAGCCAAGTCTAAACAATTAGTATCTTATGTGTTTCTACAACACATCGAGCAGTTACACCGACTTCCCATAACCTCAGTAGTTCATATATGTGATTAGTTTCAAAAATCCGAGTCCAAATCGACTCTCAAAACTCAATTTCTCATTTTTCTAAAACTTGACAAAATTTCTCAATTTTCCTCTTTGATTCACAAGATTTTGATGTTAAATCTAAGATATATTGATGAATATAGTTGGAAATTGATTAGAATCACTTACCAAATGTTTGCAGATGAAAATCCCATCTCCAAGTCGCCTCTTATTTAGTCTAGGGTTCTAAAATGAGAGTACGTTGAAAAATCCCGACTCCCAGCCATTTTGATCAGCTGCAGATGTCGCTCGTAATTGCAAAGAAAAGCCTCGCAAATGTCGCCACTAACAGCCTAAGAGGAGGTTGCAAATGCGACACTGGCTTTGCTTTTGCAAAGCCTATCCTCATCGCAAATGCGACTATTTTGTCGTAAATATGAGCTACCCATCTACCTGAGCTACTTCGCAATTGCGATCCAGGTATCGCAATTGCGATACTTGGGGCCCCCTTGCTAAGCACGATTTGTACGATCATAAAGGACATACCTGGTTCGTCAAATATAGTAAAACGTCATCTATTTAAACTATAGACATATAACTGAAGTCGTTAAAGATTGAGTTCATAATATTCTGGAACTCGGAGGGAGCGTTCTTGAGGCCGAATGGCATGAAGTTCCATTCATACTGGCCAAATGGCACATTGAAGGCAGTTTTGTGTCTATCTTTTTCGGCTACTTGCATTTGCCAAAACTCAGATTTCATATAGAACTTGCAATAGATATTAGCTTCGTAAGTTCTTTTCAAAAGATCTCTTTTATTAGGTATCGAGTACCTAATCCATTTTAAAGCAGTATTTAAAGGCTTATAATTGATAACCAGTCTGGGAGCTCCTCTTTCTTTCTTTGCACTGTTGTTTACATAAAAGGTTGAACAACTCCAAGGGTATTTAGAGGGGCGAATGATACCATTTCTTAAGAGACTTGAAATCTAATTTTTACAGGTTTCCATTATTGCATGGTTCATTTGAATGAGTCTTGCTTTGGTGGAGATACCCTGTTCATTGAATCCTTCAATATATGAATGTTCAATAATATATCTTTTTCTTTGCCAAAAAGCATTGGGGAAGTCTGAGCATATTTCTTTTTCAAATTGAGTTTGAAGATTGACTATTTTAGTAACCATTTATGGGGTTTTCAAATTTGCTCAATTTTTTAATTTTATCCTCCTTTTTTGAAAAGGTGATATGCTGAGAAAACCTATTTATGTTGAAAATAGTTTTATCAGTAATAAAATTACTTTCTTCTTGAGAAAGAGGTTTTATAAAAGGGAAAAATAATTCTTTTCCTAAAATTGTTGTGGAGATTCCTTCCAAACCTGTTGTAAAAGGTTTTATTTGAGCAATGAAGGGAATTCCAAGAATAATATCTTCGTTGATATCTTCTGTGATAACGAAATCGTTAGTAAAACAGACTCCATTATTACAAATATCTGCTTTAGAAAGCTTGTAATTAATCTTTAAAAGTTCACCAGTAGCGGAGTAAAGTTTAGTGATGTTTTTTTCTAGGAAATTAGTAGGGATTAAACCTTTTATAATGCAATTACGATCTGCATTACTGTCTAAATGAGCAATTTTATTTAAAACAAAATGTTTGTTAATAACAATTTAACAGGAATATAGTGACTCTGAGGTCTAACCGAAGTAACAACAGAAATACCTAGGGTTTCTGATCTAGAGGCACGTCCATAAGAAGGATAAGATTCGAGAAGGCCATCGTTGTTGGGAAGGTTATCATCTTTAGAGGGAAGTTTAAAATCTTCAGTTTTTTCATTATCGATTTTTTTGAAAATCTGTTCTATGAGAGCATCGACTTCAATCTTATTGAGTCTGGATTTAATCTCTCTTATCTCATTTTTGAGAGTAGAAATTTCATGATTAAGATCATAGATAGAAGGCTCAGGTGTGTTTTCGAATCTTGCCATGATTTGCTTCATGGAAAGAGGTTCAATAACCTTTGATTTAGGTTTATCATCTTGGTGATGAAGAATGAGTTTTTTGAGCTCTAGGATGTATTTGTTCCTAGATTCTTCGTCTTTGATGTATTGGATTATATCAAAAAGGGCTTCTTTAGAATCATTGGTTAAAACTCTGATTCTAGGAGAGGCGATATCACAACTGCAAGAGGCTCCGGTGCATTGGCACTCTTGCCCTGGTTAACTAGAGTTAGACTCATAAGCGACGTCGATATCTTTGTCATCGCTAAAGTCTTCAGAAGTGGAAGAGTGATAAGAAGTACCTTTTTTAAAATGGAGTAAAGCTTTTCTTTAGCTTATTTGCTGATTTCAAGAAGATTTATCTTCTTTTACTTTTTGCTGGACTTGCATTCGCAGATCTACGACCTGGTTTTCCACAATCCCAAAAAGAGGTTTGTGCTGGAGCTTTTTGAAGGTCTATGATGATAAGATTTTTTATTAGGAGGTTTATCATAATTTCTCCTAGATTTGCTGTGATGGATCTTCCCAGAAGAGCTGGATTTCTTATTTTTTTTGCGAGAGATAGAGGAAGAGGCTATAACCATAGAGAAGCCGAAATCTTGACAGAAACTGCCTAGTTCTTTCAGAGGTAGACCTGTCTTTCTTAAGCTGTTCTTTCAGCTTAATATTGGTGCAAAGTTCTAGTCCTACAACATTGATGAGACTGATAATATCGCCATAAGTCATTTGATGATAAGGAATTTTACCATCACATCTATCTTGAATTTTGGTTCGAACCTTTTCTGCGAAGAGAGGAGGAAGATCACTAATGAAACGTTCCTTCCAGAAGTCGTTGTTACAGTCAGGACAAATCATGACTTTGGTTATAACAGAGTCTTTATACCACTTAAAGTCTTCTAACATTGGGCATGAAAGATTTTTTAAGATTTGGAGACTCCTATCTTGGAAGAGCTGGGGTTCTCTTATTAAATGCTTCGCTATTTGATAGAGAAGGGTTGCACAAACATCTTCTTTGATGACTTAGATGGTATTTCCTTCAGTTTTAATAACTGTTTCGACAGTTGTAGTGTTGTAGATGGCTTGCTTGATATCTTCGGTGATATAGTTATCCCACTAGTGTCTTAGCATGCCCGTAAAACCTGCAACTATCATCGTAGCTGCTTCTCTATCTGTAGATCTTCTTATTTTGTAAAAGGTAATGGATACTCCCATTTCATGGAGCTTGTTATAAATCTGATGTTCTGCGAGAGCATTTATATTCCATATCGTAATGCTTCTTCCTTCATGAGTTGTTCAACAGGTAAATTATTCCAACCAACTTCTTCATGTGGTTTCTAAGCAAATAGAAGAAACTAGAGACAAAACTTTATTTGGCAGATTATCCCATGCTGCCAGTCCCCCTTCCAAAACTATCTATGAAGTTGGTTCACAAAACCAAACAATTTGAGCAAGGAAGCACTTCAGCTGCAACAAAGAAAGTTATATAATGAAGGCCCTTGAGACCTTCGCTCAAGCAATAAATCCAACGGCTTCACCAAAAAAGTCGCAAGAAACTAACCCTTTTCTCAAAGAAGAAACATTTGATTTTATTACCTTGCTGGAATTGCCAATAATGGCCCTAGACAAGAACTATGAGGGCTTCAAAATTCAAAACCTTATTAAACCTTGCTACGCGGATGCCAATTATTTAGACACTGAAAATCCCATTAAAACAAGGAGATATTATGAGGCTATACTCGTTGATACTGATTCCATTGAAGTGGAACATACCATGAGTCCGAAAGACCCAAATTATATTAGTTATTCAAGGATTACTATCAAAAGAATCCTGACACCATTTGGGTGGTTTGGAGATCATTTACACACCCACCATTACATTATCCATGCCACATAGGCCACAAACCTACAATTGACATGACTATAAGACAACATGGTTCAACTTTCCGTATCTCAGATCAGGACATACCTGGTTCGTCAAATATTGTCCAGAGATCATTAAATCTACTATTCCCATATGGTTCTATGAGTGGTGGAGCTTATTCGGAGGAAATAAAAAAATCCTGCCACAACAATTTCTCAACAGGTTCGATGAATTTCAGACCAAAGAAGAAATTACTTCTCTTCCAGAGCACATCAAAATGTGCAAGTATTTTATTAAAAAGAGAATATCTTTTATTATCTCATGGAACTTCTCGAAAGTGGATTATGAACGAATTAAATATTTGTCTAAAGAGATAAAAATTAAAGGTTGGACTCCTAGTCTAACATCAAAAACACAAAGCAAAGTCTCAAAAACGGCATCCTCTAATACATCACCCTTAAAAGCAGATGAGAAAAACTCAAGAAAGCTCTCCAAGACATGGAGAAAAATGAAGATCTAGATGAGAAAGCAATAATGCAACTCATAGAAGAATCCTCTTCAGAAGAAAGTAAAAATGGTGACATGTGCAACCCAAAAGGAGAAGCACAAGCCTACCAAGATGCCTATTATGAATAGGGAAATCACCCTTGGACAAAAGTACAGGTTCAAAGAATCGGAATTAATTTTCTCAAAGGGCATTCTACTATTCCTAAAAGGAATCTAATAATGGTTGTCTTTATCAACTTTATTAAAGCTTACTTTATCTTGTCGGCCATCTTTTAAAGAGACCCCTTTTATTTGTCGGCAAAATCTTAGCCATCCAAATATAAGCCTAAGATTAAAAGGCACTCCCCTCAGAAGTCTATATAAGACCTCTCTTTTGTTAAGAGAAGGCATCAAAAAATTTTCCCCATAGAATTTTCGGACCTCTCTCCCTATCTCCTTTTCTCCCTTCCGTATTTGTATCTCCATGCTCTCTGTTGATAAATAAAAGTGTGAGTTTTATTAAACTTTTCTTTACTTTTCTTAATTTTTCTTACGATCCTTTTTATGGTATCAAAGACAGGTTGGCAGTAAAATCATTTAGCATGAGCTGCTAAATAATTCTTACTGTCTAGGGCATGAATAAGTTATAGTTAATAATGTTTTAATACTGAAATTAGTTTATGCCCATATCTAAATGTTGACTATTCATGTTTATCTAGTTCTTATCTTGCTTTCCAGTAAAGTATGAGGCATTCATCACTTTTTATGTATATGAGGTAACCGATTAATATCCGGTTCTGATGTCGGTCAGTTCGATGGACAGGTCGTTATGCCAAGAGGTAGGCACTTAGACCTTATGATGGTCCCGTCGCCAAGATAATTCTAGAGAGAGAAAGATTTAAGGCCAAGAGAACTTCTAGGAATCACTTAAGACCATAGATAATCGTAAACTAGTCATCTTTAGATATCTGCATATACATATTTCTGTTTTATACACCGTTAACCTATTCTTCTAATTCATGGACCTAGACAGTATACTTTTCCAAAAATGAATTCGGATCAAAATATTTTGAATAGTATAAATCTATCTTCTCAAGCAACAAATATTGCTAAACTTGAAAATGATCTTCAAAACTGGAGTATTCCAGAAGAATTTTTGAAAAGTATTTACCAATTAGGTAATTTTAGCTTCATCAAGAGGCAAAATATCAAGACCTGTGAGTCTACTGCCGCTATCAATAACTCTTTAGAAGTTATTAAATTGTTAAAAGAACAGGATATAAACAGGTATAGAAACAAATTTAACTACCTGCATATTGGTTTAGTTAAGTAGTTGTCAAACCTTTATTCAGAAAAGGTCTAGACATCCTTATATGTGTCCTCCTTAGAGATGATTGTCTTTTGAACTTTGACGATTCACTTTTAGGCATCCTCCAAAGTAACCTCGCCGATGGCCCGGTATACTTCAATTGCTATCCCAATTTCTCGGTAGACATCAATGACCCCAACGTCATGGATGCCATGACAGTTAATGTCAAAACTAAGAATAAGAACTGCAAAATCAATACCCCGAAAATAGCCGTTATCTACAGGGTATATTACAGGCTTATGACTACTACCTTAGCCCCTAAGGCTAAGATAGAAAGTGCTAAAGGCATGACCATGCTCATGGAAGCTAATAACGAGCATAGCACCATCTTCGTGCTTAGACTCCTCAATTGGAACGATATACTCTCCACTAACGAATGGCACTTTGATGCTATAACTCAACCATTCCGCTCTCATTCAGAGAAATCGCAAATAGAAAGGTAATTTAATTCCCTGACGGATCAATAGATCTCAAATTTCTTGAAAATTCTACCGGAAGAACCTCTTCGGTCAGAACAACAGCTTCCACGAGAGCTTCTACTTCAAAACCCCAAGGGGAAGAAGAAATCGAAGCAGAAGACTTTCCTTCACCTTCTAATGACAATAGTAAAATCAAGGGAGTAGACTTCTCCGGACAAATCCCCAACGTTTACTACCAAACCAGCTCCTTCTCCGGTAGTCCTACTGCTAGTGAAATGGAGCGTCCTTCTAAAAAGGATATTCTTCTTATGATTAGGTCTAAAAAACTTTTCACTCCTGATCCTAAAATCCTTAAAAATTTATGGACTCATCCTGATAACCAAATCAAGGGAAATTAGTATACCAATACCTATTCTCTCCATCAAAGAGAAGCTTTCCAAGATTGTCGGATGATAGGCATGAAAAGAATAAGATGTGAAATCGAGTTCTTTAAATGGTTCGAGATCTTGGCCAGCTTGATAATCAAAAGGATTCCCTCAAAATCCTTACCAAAAAATGGTATACCATCAATAACGAGGTAATAGAATCCTCCACTCCTCTGCTTGAAGGAATTAATATCCTCATAGGAAATGAGATTATTAATGCTGCACCTCTAAAAAGAAAGAGTGAAAAACCCCTAGCAATAACTAACAACGAAGACTTAGATAGAGTTGTTCAACAGGTAAATTATTCCAAACAACTTCTTCATGTGGTTTCTAAGCAGATAGAAGAAACTAGAGATAAAACTTTGTTCAAAGCCTAACCTATTGTCTCCAAAACCAGTACTAGTAAGTTCATTGAACCTAACCCAATCTTCAAAATAATCGAATTCTCTAGAGATAAATTCTCTAACCTTAGTGAAAGCTTTGATATCTTTGGTAACATTCTTGACAAAATCAAGGAAAAACTTTCCAAATCAGCATCACTGAGAAAGGTCCCTCAAATGACAGAAGTGTCAATACTATCCAAGAAGATACCAGTAATCTTCAAGGAAGAAGCATCACGGAATGGAAAATAGATGCTCTTGTACAACATCAGATTTACAACAAGCTCAATAAAATGGGAGTATCCATTACCGCTTACAAAATAAGAGGATCTACAGATAGAGAAGAAGCTACGACGATAATTGCAGGTTTTACGGGCATGCTAAGACATTGGTGGGATAACTATATCATCGAAGATATCAAGCAAGCCATCTACAATGCCACTGCTATCGAAACAGTTATTAAAACTGAAGGAATCAGTAATACCACCCAAGTAAGCAAAGAAGATGCTTGTGCAACCCTTCTCTATCAAATAGTGAAGCATTTTATAGGAGAACCCCAACTCTTCCAGGATAGGAGTCTCCAAATCTTATACAATCTTTTGTGCCCAACGTTAGAAGACTTCAAGTGGTATAAAGACTCCTTTATAACCAAAGTCATGATTCGTCCTAACTGTAACAATGTTTTCTAGAAGGAACGTTTCATTAGTGATATTCCTCCTCTCTCCGCAGAAAAGGTTCGAACCAAAATTCAAGATAGATGTAATGGTAAAATTCCATATCATCAAATGACTTATGGCGTTATCATCAGTCTCATCAATGTTGTAGGACTAGAACTTGGCACCAATATTAAGCTAAAAGAACAGCTTAAGAAAGACAGGTCTACCTCTACAAGAGAACTAGGCAGTCTCTGTCAAGATTTTGGCTTCTCCAAAGTTACATCTCCTTCCTCTGTCTCTCGCAAAAGAAATAAGAAATCTAGCTCTTCTAGAAAGATCCATCGCAGCAAATCTAGGAGATATTCTAATAAACCTCCTAAGAAAAAATCTTATCATCATAGACCTTAAAATAGCTCCAGCACAAACCTCTGTTGGGATTGTGGAAAACTAGGGCACAAAGCTAGCAAATGCAAGTCCAGCAAAAAGAAGAAGAAGATTAATCTTCTTGAAATCAGCAAAGAAGCTAAAGAAAAGCTTTACTCCATTTTAGAAAAAGGAACTTCTGATCACTCTTCCAATTCTGAGACGAAGACATAGACGTCACTTATGAGTCTGACTTTAGTCAACCAGGGCAAGAGTGCCAATGCACCGGAGCCTTTTGCATCTGTGATATCGCCTCTCCTAGAATCAGGGTCTTAACCAATGATTCTAAAGAATCCCTTTTTGATGTAATCAACACATCAATGACGAAGAATCTAGGAACAAATACCTCTTAGAGCTCAAAAAACTCATTCTTCATCACCAAGATGAGAAACCTAAATCTAAGGTTACTGAACCTTTTTCTATGAAGCAAATCATGGCAGGATTCAAAAATTCCCCTGAGCCTTTTATCGGTGATCTTAATCATGAAATCTCTACTCTAAAAAATGAGATAAAAGAGATTGAATCCAGACTCAATAAATTGAAGTCGATGTTCTCACAGAACAGATTATCAAAAAAATCGATAATGAAAAAACTGAAGATTTTAATCTTCCCTCTAAAGATGGTAACCTTCCCAACAACGATCACCTCCTCGAACCTTATCCTTTTGATGTATGTGCCTCTATATCAGAAACCCCAGGTATTTCTGTTGTTACTTCGATTAGACCTCAGAGTCACCATATTCCTGTTAAAATTGTTATTAACAAACACTTTGTTTTAAACAGAATTGCTCTTTTAGACAGTGGTGCAGATCGTAATTGCATTATAAAGGGTTTAATCCCTACTAATTTCCTAGAAATAAGCACCTCTAAGATTTACTCCGCTACTGGTGAACTTTTAAATATTAATTACCAATTTTCTAAAGCACATATTTGTAATAATGGAATCTGTTTTACTAACGATTTCATTATCATAGAAGATATCAACGAAAATATTATTCATGTAATTCCCTTCATGATGCAGGTCAACCTGATCATGATACGTTTAAACCTTCAAGACCATTCACGAGAAGTCAAGCTAAAGAGCTTCATGATGCACATTTGATGGTGAAGAAGATCCAAGCGTTTGGCGTGTGATGTTTGCGTTTGGTGTGTATTATTGTATAGTTATGGAAGACATTAATTCTTACTTGTTCTGGAATCCTGCGTGACTATTTCTTAAACTTAGCCAAATTGTGGCCTTTTTGTTAATTAGTTGTTTCCTAGTTGGGTTTAGGTTAACTAGTAATTCTTTTCCTAGTTGGGTTAGGTAAAGGCTCATTCTATATAAGCCTAAACACTTTATTATTTTGACACCTTTTTGACATTATTTTCAATCAAAAAACGAGCAGCACACTGCTCCCAAAATCGTGTGAATTAACTTGTCCAATTTTGGTGTGATTCAAAATTGAACTTGTTTCTTTGTTTGATTGAACAATTTGCCAGATCATCGTTATCTTGAGGGTCGTTCGTATAGCATAGGTACTCCTTGATTTTATCAAGAAGGTAAGTAGACGAGTTCCTACTTGTTGTCTAGATAATTCATAGAGAGTCTTGCTTTGTCACGACCCGGATTTCCCACCCTCGGGCGTCGTGATGGCGCCTACTAGTGAAAGCTAGGAAAGCCAGTAAATCGGACTAGTTACCACGTTTCAAATTACGAATTCATTACATCACGAATGTATCAACTGAAAAGCAGTAATTCGATAAACGAAATAAACACAAAGTTAATACTATACACAACTATCGCCGATAAACTATCCACAACGGTCTACCCAAGATCTGGTGTCACAGTTTCACAGACCATTTAAGAGTACTACAAACAGGGTCTGAAGAATATAACAAAATGCTGTTTCTGGAGTACGTAGAAGAAACAGATACAAGAAATGGACAGGGGACTCCAAGATCCGCGGACGTCATGCAGAACTACCTTGGGTCGCCTGAAAATCAGAGGCTGGAAACTTCCTACTATTCGTAGCCTGCGGCACTAAATTTGCACAAAAGAGTGCAGAGTGTAGTATCACCACAACCGACCCCTCATGCTGGTAAGTGCCTGGCCTAACCCCGGCGAGGTAGTGACGAGGCTAGGACCAGACTCCAGATAAACCTGTGCAATTTTTTAAGCATATATGTATCTATAGCAGAAGCTAAAATACATAAACAACTTAAACAGAGAAAAAAAAACATACATCGGAATGGCAGACAAATAAAGCAAAAGGAATCATCAAAGAGTAAGAAGGAAAACAGCAATACAGCTTTTAACACAAACGAAATGTAATACAATCCACCCTTTTTCCTCTAGTAACCTCTTGTTGTAGGCGTGCAACCCGTTCCCACTTACAGTAACCTCTTGTGGCAGGCGTGCCACCCGCTCCCACATACATCACATCCTGTGGCAGGCGTGCCACCCACTCCCACTTACATAATACCTCGTGGCAGGCGTGCCACCCGCTCCCACTTTCATAATATCTCGTGACAGGCGTGCCACCCGCTCCCACTTATAATTTATACTGTGGTAGGCGTACCACCCGCTCCCACTTTCATAATATCTCGTGGCAGGCGTACCACCCGCTCCCACTTTCATCATCACAACAATCACAAGAAATCCCGGCAAGGGATCAAATCAACATAACAACTTCCCAGCAAGGGAACAAATAACAGCAACACAATCATCCTGGCCAATGTGACATTGGACTCCTTAACTTCTAACAGACTTCTAAAACGCTACCCACAATTTGACACTGGACCTCTTTGACTTCTAACAATTCTTACTCAACTAGTCTAGTCAACCATCAACTTTATGCCAAATAGAAGAAGGCTAGGACCATGACCAAAGGAACAACTAAAATGTAGCAACCTTGTGGTAGGCGTACCACCCGCCCTCAATTCACAATATCTCGTGGCAGGCGTGCCACCCGCTCCCACATGCAACACATCATAACAATTCAAGAAAAATATTCAACAATTTGAAATAATAGTCACACAACGATTAACCATATACGACCCACGATCATGCGTGACACCAACATATAGACACCCGCCACCATGCCTATACGTTGTTCTCAAGAAGGAGCAATTTAGCAAACAATACACGATTTCTAATCCCTCAAGCTAAGGTTAGAACGAACACTTACCTTGCTTCGCAATAACTTCATAGACTTCCAACAATTCTTCGAGTCCAACCTCTTAGGAATGATCACTAACTTTAGGCGAACTCAATTGGAGCTAACAAGCTACAACTTGGTAGGGTGCCTTAACTCAACTGCAAATTCTTGGCACAATTTGCAGCAATTTGAACTGGGTCTTTGGTGTTAGAGAGTGGGGTTTCTTGTAATAGTTGTTGGGGTTTGAAGGGAGTGATTCTATGTTTCTCTTTCGGCTTAAATTGGGGCTATTTACGACGAGTTGCAGCTGGTTCTTGGTGAGTTTAAATGGGAAGAGCTGGGTTGGTAATTGGAGGTTGATGACTATATGGTGGCTATGTTTCTCACGGATTTTGGGGTTGTTTTCAAGGTGATTTGGAGGTTGATTTGCTGGGGTTTGAGGGTGTTTTGGAGAGGTTTCTGAGGTAATT